>JARYGA010043205.1:0-44943 GCA_030545235.1 Helianthus tuberosus
GTATATTCGAGTGGTTAATTTGTTGTTTTTGTATATTCGAGTGGTTAATTTGTTGTTTTGGTTTTGAATTTGTGTTACTAGCCGTTAATTTGTTGTTTTTGTATGCGCTAGTGGTTAATTTGTTGTTTTGGTTTAGAATTTGTGTTTGTAGCGGTTAATTTGTTGTTTTTGTATATGCGAGTGGTTAGTTTGTTGTTTTGGTTTAGAATTTGTGTTTGTAGCGGTTAATTTGTTGTTTTTGTATATGCGAGTGGTTAGTTTGTTGTTTTGGTTTAGAATTTGTGTTAGTAGCGGTTAATTTGTTGTTTTGGTTTAGAATTTGTGTTTGTAGCGGTTAATTTGTTGTTTTGGTTTAGAATTTGTGTTAGTAGCGGTTAATTTGTTGTTTTGGTTTAGAATTTGTGTTTGTAGCGGTTAATTTGTTGTTTTGGTTTCGAATTTGTGTTAGTAGCAGTTAATTTGTTGTTTTTGTATATTCGAGTGGTTAATTTGTTGTTTTGGTTTAGAATTTGTGTTTGTAGCAGTTAATTTGTTGTTTTTGTATATTCGAGTGGTTAATTTGTTGTTTTGGTTTAGAATTTGTGTTTGTAGCGGTTAATTTGTTGTTTTTGTATATGCGAGTGGTTAGTTTGTTGTTTTGGTTTTGAATTTGTGTTTGTAGCGGTTAATTTGTTGTTTTTGTATGTGCTAGTGGTTAATTTGTTGTTTTGGTTTAAAATTTGTGTTTGTAGCGGTTAATTTGTTGTTTTTGTATATGCGAGTGGTTAATTTGTTGTTTTTGTATATGCAAGTGGCTAACTTTGTTGTTCTTGTATATGCTAGTGGTTAATCTTGTTGTTTTGGTTTAGAATTTGTGTTAGAAGAGGTTAATTTGTTGTTTATGTATGTGCTAGTGGTTAATTTGTTCTTTTGGTTTTAAATTGTGTTTGTACGGTTAATTTGTTCGTTTTGTATGTGCTAGTGGTTAATTTGTTGTTTTGATTTCGAATTTGTGTTTGTAGCGGTTAATTTGTTGTTTTTGTATATATGAGCGGTTTATTTGTTGTTTTTTGTATATGCTGAGTGGTTAATTTGTTGTGTTTTGTATATGCGAGTGGTTCATTTGTTGTTTTGGTTTCGAAATTGTGGTTGTAGTGGTTAATATGTTGTTTTTTGTATGTGCGAGTGGTTAAGGTGTTGTTTTTGTATATGTAGTGGTTAATTTGTTGCTTTGGTTTCAAAATTGTGTTTGTAGCGGTTAATTTGTTGTCTCTGTATGTGTGAGTGGTTAATTTGTTGTTTTTGTATGTGCTAAGTGGTTAATTTTGTTGTTTTGGTTTCGAATTTGTGTTTATAGCAGTTAATTTTTTGTTTTTGTATGTGATAGTGGTTAATTTTGTGGTTCTTTGTAGATTTGGAGCGATGTTGTTAGCATTCTTCTTTACTTCGTCAAAGCTTACGAAAATAGGAGAGGAGAGAAAACGGAGTGTTGATGCTGAGTTTAAAGCAGGAGGTCAACGAAACTGGTATTGATTTTTGCTAGTTTTTATTCTACTTATGATGATATTTTTGTAGTTATTTATGATTATGATATGAGCAGTGTCAAATGTGTTTATTGTTAGATTGGATTATGAACAGTGATAAGAGTCTACTTTGTTAAGTATGCTGTTGGTTGAGGGCTTCGTTTTGAAATAGCACATCGAGAGGGCATAATGCGCACGTCACATTTTGTGGTGCCTTATGCAGTTGACCACTATTTAAACAATTTGGACCATGATCGCAATGGGTTTGAGTTTTTCAAATCTGATTGAACAAATCTGACCATCGATTTATCAATGTGTTTGATTATTGGAAAAATTACCAAAGTAAAAAATTTTGACTAAAAAGTTTTCAAAATACTAAGTAAACAACTTTGACTAAAAACTTTTCAAAATACTTAGGTTGATGGATGTGGTTCACTAGTGAACACTCATAACCATCCTCCACCTCAGCGCCACGTCAGCATCCCCTTCCACCGGTGACCATGATGCCAATTACCTCCACTACCCCCCCCCCCCCCCCTTTTTTCTTCCCAAACCATATCTTTCAGCCTTATTTAACCAAAAAGTTTTCCAAGAAAGCCAAGTTAGCTGCCAACTAAACAAAAAAAGCGCCGGCTAAACACTAAAAAGCCCCTAGTCGGAACACTGAAAAAAGCCCCTAGCCGCCAGCTAGGTATTAGTTGTCTCAGTTGGCGGAGTTGACTTGGCGTGTTCTGATTAGTTTAAACAGTTTTTGAAAATGCTAAATTGTTGTGTCTATTTTAGAAAGTTTTTGGTCAAACTTGTCTATTTTGGTAACTTCCCTTGATTATTTGAACAAATTAGACCATCAATTGAACAAATTTAACTAGAGTTGATAAGAATATCTCATATTTTAGTGTTTAAATGTTAACAACTTCAAATACTATCTATAAATAAATTTCAAGTATTTCTTTAACAAGGAATGCCTTGCATACGTGATGCGCACACTTTGCACATCACGCATCGGCATTCACGATCAAAACGATACTTCCCAAGCTTGATCACGAATGCTGTAAGAGCCTACCATACTTGGTTTAAACAACTTATCTGCTTGTTCTGTTTTTTAAAATTAGATAAGCACTACTGAGTGTCTGGATGAAGTATGAATAAAAGTGTGTATGCTTATGTACATAAGCATAAGTTGTTTAAATAAGCCATCACAAACGCACCTTTAGTAAAAGTGTTTCATTATTATCATTACACTGTAAAATAAAGCTTCTTACTAAGTTTTAGGGTAGCAAAACACATAGAAGATGTCTGACCGGATGTTAACCAAAATTTGTTGCTTATGCAAGCATTAAGCATATTTGTTGGTTGTTTGGAGTTATAGAACAATCAATGCTTGTGAATGATTTTATATTGAAGTATCATCATTTCTTAAGGGCCAAGATGTACTTTTTGGTAATTAAGTGATAAGCCATCTCATCATAAAGCGCCACATAAGCAAGAAACCAGTCATCATAGGTGATCTAATTATGAAATTAGTCCATGTGTCTGTGTGTGTGTGGGGTATAATTACTGACTCTCGATGTTGTTGAGTAGGGATGCTAAACGGGTCGTGCTCACGGGTTGTGCTCACAGGTTGGCGGGTCCAACCTGACCCGAACCCGAAATTTTATACGAACCCGAACCTGAAAATCATGTCAGACACATGAACCCGAACACGACACGAATATTCGCAGGTTGACCCAAACACGACCAGTTTAACCCAATTTTTTTAGTTTTTTTTTTTTTTTTTTTTTTTTGCATATTAATATTTCAAAGTAAAGTTTTACAACACAGAAAACAAATGTATATAAAACAGTTACGTTTTAATTATATAATCTTATGTTAATTTCTTTTTTAATGTAATTATTGCATAAAATACCAAGCTAATTATACTTATGACATAAAACACAATTTGAAAAAATTAAAATATGATATAAATGGGTTAAACAGGTCAACCCGCCAACCCGCCGGGGTTGACACGAACCCGATCCTTTTGCTAAACAGGTTCGTGGGTTCAACTTGAAACCGACCCGAACTCATTTAGACTAAACCCAAACCCGCGAAGTTTGTGTTAGATTCATGTCGTGTTATCAGGTCATGTCAGAAATTAACACCCCTATTGTTGAGTATAGTTACCAAATTTGGCCATGAACCTAAGTTGTTATTCTATGGCATGAACCCTCTTTTTTTTTCTTTACGTACTAATGCAGTAATTCACATATGTTGGTTATGCTGCATGTTTAAATATGTTTGCCCATCTTCTCTATCAGGATACAAGTTTTTTCAAACAGTGGAATTGCGACAATCTTGGTTATAGCATTTTGGAAGTTGAAATCATCACAAGATATCTGTTTGGATTCAAGAGAATCGTATATCATAACATCTATTGTTGGTGGCATAATTGGGCATTACTCATGTTCTAATGGAGACACTTGGTCCTCTGAGCTTGGGGTACTTAGTGACGAACAACCACGGTTGATTACCACATTTAAGGTGAGAGCTTTTTATGCTTTCTTCTTAAATATATGGATAAAATTCAAACATCCTTGAAAATTTCAAAAAATACTAGTAACTTTACTCTGCGCGCGTTGCGGCGGCGTCGAAGTATCGTAACTCGAATTTATACCATGGAATGAAAACATATTATATTTGACCAGACTCCTTTCCAAACAAAATTTACGTCAAAACGTAGACCAACTAAAAACGTACATAAAAAAGCATGAAAAATATTTATATTTCACCCAACTCGTTTCCCAAAATAAATTTAAGTACGCACATAGAATAAGCATGAAAATGTATTATATTTGACCCCCGACTCGTTTCCAAAAAAAATCTACAGTGAAACGTAAAGCAACTTGAATTTATACCGACACGTACATAAAAATAAGCACGTAAGAAAATAGTGTTTTTTTAATTAAAGAATGAAAGTACGGGGTAAACTTGAAACTTTAGAAACTCAAGGGGGTTAGAATGACATATTACAAAGTATTTAGAAAGTTGAGTGGGTATAAGTGTCAATATTTAAAGTTGGGAAAATTAAAAAGTGTGGATATTATTCATAGATCCACACTTTTTAATATATAATAATGTGTGTGTGTATAAATAGAGAGAGAGAGAGAGTCATAGAGGGTCCGGGGCCGTTCAATAGAAAATAGGGATGATATTTTTTACCGAAATACCGGTACCGTACCGGTACCATACCGGTACCGTACCGATGCCGTACCGTATCGATCATAAACGGTACCGGTATCGGTAGAAGATTTTTCGAAATTCGGTATCGGTAAAAAACGGTATCGGTACCAGTATTTTTCGGTAAATACCGGTATTAATACCGAATTTAATAACCATCGGTAAAAAGCATGGAATCCATTGAAGTAAGTTAATTTTTTAATGGTTTGGTTATAAATTATCAATATCTCTTTTCTTATTTTTAAATTTTTAATATTTTTGTGGTTGGTTGTGTAAGGAGACGACACTATTGTTGAAGAAACCCCTTTTGTCGAACTTGATGATGTCTCGGAATTGGTTAAAAGTCGAAACCATGGATGTTTAATATGTTTACCTTTCATTTACATTCCTCTGTATATTACTCTAGTTTAGTTAATAATAGATGGATGAGTTGCACATTATATTTTTTTAGGTAAAACAATGGATTACACCAAAGCGGTACCAATGTGGTAAAGTACCGAAATACCGGTACCGATACCGGTACCGAATCTATAAATACGGTACGGTAATCGGTATCCATATTTCTTCAATTTCGGTAACGGTATTTACGGTATCGGTACCGGTACGGTACCGGTATCGTACCGATCTCATCCCTAATAGAAAACCAGTTTTAAGTAGAGAACCGCATAAGCACTTTGTACCTATTGCTTTAACTATGGTACATAAGGCGGCTATATCCGGTCAGCACTACGTACAAGTGATTATGAGGTTCTCTGCTTAGAATTGCTATTTAATGTCAAATGGATCGACCCGACCCGGCCCATTTGAGTCTAATCCCATTACGATGTCTTACACAACCTCCCCGACGCACATGTTCTGTAACCCCTAGTCTTTTTCATTCTTGCTTAACAGGTGGTTCGTAGGGGTACAAACGGTGGTATAACAAAAGCCGGTCTTCTAGCAGCAGCCGCAGCAGGAAGTGTGATCGGATTAGCATTTGTTGTACCCGGAATTTTCACAAAAAGTTGCACAAATGATTCATTTTTGAAGCAACTATTAGTCATACCTCTTTCTGCTTTAGCGGGACTTGCGGGAAGTTTAATCGATTCTCTGTTAGGAGCTACGTTGCAGTTTAGTGGATTTTGTAGTGTCCGTAACAAGGTACTGTTTTTATCCCACTTATAAAAATCGCAACTCTTAGTATATGCCAGAATAATTACATGTCTGCCCCTCTAGTATGACCTAAGATATTGTTTGATTACAGCATTATAAACTTTACTTGTAGGGGTATTGTTATAAAAAAAACACTATGGATATTTTCTGAAGAGTAAAATGCCATTTTCATCCCTGAGGTTTGGCCAGTTTTGCCACTTTCGTCCAAAGGTTTGTTTTTTCGCATCTGGATCCAAAAGGTTTGAAATCTTTTCCATCCATTTTTCTTTGTTAAGTCAGGGGTATTTCTGTCTTTTTTGTTAACTTAAAGGGCAATTCGGTCTTTTTCACTTTATGTACAAGCATTTAGCATAATGTACATAAAGTGAAAAAGACCGAATTGCCTTTAAGTTAACAAAAAAGACGAAAATACCCCTGACTTAACGGAGAAAAATGGATAGAGTTAACGAGCTGGATGAAAATGGCAAGATTTCAACCCTTTTGGATCCATATGCGAAAAAACAAACCTTTGGACGAAAGTCGCAAAACTGGCCAAACTTCAGGGACGAAAATGGCATTTTACTCTTTTCTAAATTTGCACATTTAAAAGTAAATGGGTCGAAATATGCAAAAATGATTATGAGAGTTATATTGTTTCAATGACCCGTTCATAGGTAAACGGGTCGAAATTAGCACCTCTGGTTTACATATTATGTCGCATCTTCTCGAATGACCAAACATGATGATGAAGGTGTTGAAATTGCCACCTTTGATTACGAAAGTTATATTATTTCAACAGTTATTTAACCCGAATTGGCCCATTTATAAGTAAACGGGTCAATATTGGCACCTTTAGCTTTACATAATCTGTTGTATCTTATCTAAGATACTCAAACATGATTATGAAACTTATATTATTTCAACAGTTATCTAACCCGATTAACCCGTTCATAAGTAAACGAGTCGAAATTGCCACCTTTAATTTGCATCATCTGTTGTATCTTCTCAGGTTGTGTCAAAACCAGGACCAACCGTGAAAAGGATCTCGGGTCTCAGTATTCTCGACAACAATGGTGTGAATGTCGTATCGATACTGTTGACTTCAATGTTGACATCATTCGTGTGCTTATACATCTTCTAGGAGTTGTTGGTACAACAGGTAAAACATCATGTGAATTGCCCGGTTTACCCTTCACATTTTTGTGTCTAATGTGATGATTAATGGTAATAATGTTGTATCCTTCATTGACATATTCATTACAAACATATCTTTAAGAATCACCAAATCCCTCTCAGGTTCAGTAGTCTTGTAAATTGGTTAAGTGTGGTTATTGGCGGCGGGCCGGGCTTGGATCAAATTAGGCAACTTTTGGTGCATACGGGTTGGGCTGACCCACAAACACTTGTTATCCATTTTTATTTTAATTTCACAATTACAAATATGATTACAGGAACTTAAAGCCTGTGTTATAACAACAATAGTCAAAACATGTTTAATGTTTTTAGGAGATATGATGCTTTTAAATGCATTATTATTGACTTTTAACACCCTTGATTTATTATTAACCAAGACCTTTTAACACGTATTAGTACCCTCTTAACACCTTTGATTTATTATTAACCAAGACCTAACAAGATTCTAGACATTATAAACACCACAAGAACATGTCAATGAATAAAGTTGAAATTATGATCCAATGAAGTTGCCCCAGTGGTAATGGAGGTAGGAAGGTTTACTACCTAGTAGGTTCCTGCCTTGAAGTACTCAGGTTCGAATACCTCTTCGACCGAGCTTTGGCCATGTATAGCTCTGGCCGAGATGCTTATTCTACATTTTTTTCAATAACCAAATACAATCAAGATATTCAATCAATTTCGCTCATAAGGAATGCATGTTTCCCCATTTCGATCCAAATTATCCGCGTGAGGGAAATCTAGTGGAATTAAGTTTAAATCTATAATGATTATGTGAGTGAAAACAAAAGTGAAAGTTTATTGGTTAACTTGTCCGAGTGGATTATCATTGGCCAATTAATCATAGTGTAGTGTGGAATATTAAAATTGGATTTGAATCATTGAGTAATTAGAAGCTTACAAATTCTAGTATTAATTTCATATATATACCCTTACAAACTTGAAAATTTTTATATATACCCAACAAAAACGAAAAATATCATATATGCCCTTACAAAATAATAAAAATATCAGATATACAAATTTATTAAAAACAATTTAATATATAATCATTTTACACTTATTTTTTTAACTTCTAAGTTTTCATGTATGCTCATTTTTTAACTTCATATTTTTATATAGCACATTTTAATCTTAATTTATATCTACCCTTCTTGTTTTTATTTTTTTATAAACAATAGTATTCTCCGTATATATAATATTTAAGCTAAATAAATTAAGCTATAAAAGAGTAAATATAATATTTGAAATTAAAGGTCTATGAGATTTCAAAGTTATAGAAAAATAAGGGTAAAAATGTCTTTTATTAAATTGTTTTTAATAAATTAGGTATATATGATATTTCAACTACTCTGTAAGGTTATATATGATATCTATAAATTTGTAGGGGTGTATATGATATTTTGCAAGTTTGTAGGGGTATATATGAAATTGCCCCAATTGTATAACAAAGTATTTAGTTTTTTAGAAATATAAAAATTCCTTTTAAAGGTTACAGATTATTATAAACTAGGTTATATGTCTGCGCGTTGCGGCGGTACGTTATCGTGGGCATTCGATCAATGTTGGTTTGGTTCGTTACAGTCTTGGTATGATACATGCACTCAAGATAGAAATCAATATGTGTCTAACATCGACCGAAAACGATAAAAACGAACACCGGTACCGACGCCGATGTTGTTCGAATGGTACCGATCGGTTCAGATTGTCAGGTACTCGTACCGATATTCGTTTATGGTCGCATATAGAGTTGTATTTATCGAAACGGAAAAACATAAAATGAATACAGACACCGGTATCGAGGTTGTTTGTTAGGGTATGGTAGCGATATGGTGTTCGTTTATCGAAAACAATAACAATATAAATAAATACGGTAATAATACATATATTGTTCGGTCGATTACTGATCGGCTTGGTACGATAGCCGTTTTCAATAAAATTTGTATCACAATAAAAAAAGTTTCGGTTCAGTTTGGTACGATACGACACAATATACGTTTTAAATAAAATTTCATATCGTGGAATTGAAGAAAAAATAAACATAGAATGCAATTTAGTAAAAAATCAAATTACATGGTAAATAAAATATAATTAAAAAGTTTAAAAAATATATACAGATACCGGTATCGATGTTGTTCATTAGGGTATGGTAGCGATATTATGTCAGTTTATCGAAAACAAAAACAATATAAATAAATACGGTACTAATACATATATTGTTCGGTCGATTACCGATCGGTTTGGTACAATAGCCGTTTTCAATAAAATTTATATCACAATGTTGAAAAAACCAGTTTTGGTTCAGTTTGGTACGATACGACACAATATACGTTTTTAATAAAAATTATATCACGAAAGTGAAGAAAAAATAAACATAGAATGCAATTTACTAAAAAAATCAAATTACATAGTAAATAATGTATAATTTAAAAGTTTAATAATCTATTTAAAAAATATATTAACTATTCATGACCACTTTGTATTAATATATATATATATATATATATATATAATTTTTAATAAAATTTATATCATGATGTTGAAAAAAAACTGTTTCGGTTCAGTTTGGTACGATATGACACAATATACGTTTTTGATAAAAATTTATATCGCGAAACTAAGAAAAAATAAACATGGAATGCAATTTACTAAAAAAATCAAATTACATGGTAAATAAAATAAAGAGTAAACTTCCGTTTTGCTCCCTGTGGTTTGGTCACTTTAACGGTTTTGCTCCAAACCTTTAAAAATAGTCATTTTCCTCCAATAGTTTACTATGGTTTTTCCATTTTGCTCACCGCCTCTAACTCCATCCAAATTGTCTGTTTTTCCATTTTGCTCTCCATTTTGCTCCCCGTATGGAGCAAAATGGAAAAACCATAGCAAACTATTGGAGGAAAATGGTTATTTTTAAATGTTTGAGGCAAGACCATTAAAGTGGCTAAACCACAGGGAGCAAAACATAAGTTTACTCTAAAATAAAATAAAAAAGTTTAAAAACTCTATTTAAAAAATATATTTCCTGTTCATGAGCACTTTGAATATATATATAATAAAAATAACTAGGGGGATTTCCTCGCGCTACGCTGCGGGAATTCAACTCGATTTGGTACGGTACCGTCATTCGTTGTACCAAACCAAAGAGAAAACCTAAAAAATAAAGTTGTGGTATGACCAAAAGGATATCGTTGCATGTTTTTCCTCAATAGAAAGCCATAAAACCGAATACTGGTACTAGTTCAGATAATAAATATACATGTATCGATTTTGTTGGGTCGAAATCGGTTCGCTTCATCACAATACCTATACCAACAAAATATTCTATCTGAATACAAGATCGTTTTGAAGAAAAAAAAACTTATACCAGAATGTAAAGAAACAATGTTTAAATACAATTGCGTATTCATCTTTTCTAAAGAACTTAAATAATAAAAGGTATTAAAGAAAATACAACTATTTATCGATATTAACCCTTAATGAAATAATATCAATAATTAATTTAATATATATATATATATATATATATAGGGGAAAGATAAATCGAAAACCCATGTGAGTTGAGAAAACCCAAATAAACCCTATGTAACATTTTTATTTTTTTCTAAAAAAATAGGGAATGTAATATAAATGTATACGGACCTATTTATGAAAAAAACGCTTACTAGTTTTTTTTTAAATGTTGAAAATTTGTATGTTACATTTTTTTTGACATATATATTATGTAACCTGAAATTTTTAACATTTAAAAAAAAAAACTACTCGGTGTTTTTTTTGTGTTTCTTTTTTAAAAATGTTCAAATATATGTATATTACATTTCCTATTTTTTTAGAAATGTTTCTTGAGTTTACATGTGCTTTTTACAAAGGTTTTTTTAGTTTTCTCAACTCAAGTGGGTTTTCGATTTATCCTTCCCCTATATATACATATATATATATATATATATATATATATATATATATATATATATATAGGGTCGGGATTTAGATAAAACGATGAAAAGTATGAGAACGGTGAGAACGCTTAACGATTGTCCGATCAAAACAATCTATGGACTAGATTGGCGCGGTGGCTTTTTCGTAAATAACACGAATTCTATTGAGTCTACGCACTTCATTAAGGGTAAAAGGGTCTTTACACTTCTATACCAAAACGTCAACTAATGAATAAAACGCCATTATTGACCAAAACGCATCCCTATATAAACAAAACATTCTCATACATAAGAACACAGCTCCCCCAACCTGAAAACGCCATATTTCTACTATATAACATTCATCTTACAACGCCAAAAAATCCAAAACATCAAACACACCTACTCAAAAACGCCATATTTTACTATATACCAATCATCTTAGAAAACGCCAAAATCTCTGAAATATCAAAATTTTCCAAAAAATGGACTTTTTTTCAGATACACTATTTCCTCAGAAAAACGCCAAAAATGCCAAAAAGCGTTTATTGTATATTCAATATTGTTCTACACGAAGTTTCGGAAAATGCATTCTTTCCTGAGGTGCTGCGACTCATTTTGCTGAATGAGATGGACAAAACTTCAAGAAAAAAATACTGGGGTCAGACTTATGTCAGTTTTTGTGTTTTTTTATTGATGAATATTATAATGGCAAGAATTAGACGAATGACACTGATGAGTGGTTTGAAGATACATATTCAAACAAAAAACTCATGTCATATTGCCTTTCCAAACGCCCAAAAAAACACAAGCATGACAAAGCCAAACCGCCAGTGAACATGTTTCAAAGAAGAAAGAGACTGATGACAGTGAAGATTTCAAAGATGAATTGTTTCTATTTTTATTTTTTTAATTTTCTTTTTCTGTTGTTTGTTATGTATTTTCCAAATTAGAATAAAAAAATAACATTATATTAATAAAACACCAAAATTCTTAATTATTGTGAAACGCCATAATGAAGTAAAACGCCAAAAACTCCCAATCTATAATAAAAGTAACTTAGAGAAGAATTATTAAAAACTAAAAATGGTAACAAACGCCAAAAAACTACTTAAAGCCATTAAAAAACGCCAAACTTGGAAGATGGAATGTCTAAGACCATAAAAACTCATAAAAACCTGAACAAAACCAGTAAAAAATACACACAGTAACTGAAAAGACCGCTACTTTATTAATATCATTTATTATAAATAAAAATCCCGCCTAAACTACGCGCCAAAAACATCCTATAAGAGAGACGTATCTGCACAATCAACTGATCATACCACCAAAAAAATAAACACCATCTTTCCAACACTTTAAATGCCAAAAAAGATACTTAAAAAAGCCATAGATGCGGAACGTCGTTTCTTCTTTATTGAGTATTGTTCTGTATGAAGTTTCACTGAATGGATTCTAATCTGAGGTGGGTATATCTATAAGCTTTTGCTGAATGAGATGGACAAAATTTCATGAAAAAATGAAGAAAAACAGACTTTTACCCCTTAATGAATACGGGCATTATGTAGGAAAAAAGGATCTACATAAGGTATTCAAAACACAGGTTCAAAACGCCCAAAATGTTAAAGCAGAAGAGGCTGATGACAGTGAAGATTTGGAAGAGAATTAGATTATAATTTTTTTTTTCAGTTTCTATTGTTTGTTATCTAATTCTCTGATTTTATTATTTAATTCTCGACTAAAAAAATTTAATATAAAACGCCAAAAACAGCAAAACGACTGATAGTGTGAAAACTCAGAGAACGGATGCTAGCAAAGCACAATGTTGCTATAAAACGCCAAAAAAGGTATTAATGAAAAATCAACACTAATTCACCGATGAAATTGAACGAAACAGTAATTGCTAAACAGTAAAATGAAGAGACGGTAACATTATTACCAAACATTAATTAAATTAAATGCCAATACATGGATAACTGAATTTATTTATCTTTTCAAAACCCCATAATTGTCTGTCAAATTATAGACCTGTATCCTACTTTGATATAATAAACATCAAGAAAATTACTGATGTTTTTTACATCATAGACAGGCATCCTCATTTAAAAAAAAAAAATGCCAAAACATAATTAAAACGCCAAAAATATTAACTGTGATCCTGATCTACAAACAATAAAACGCGGCGTATTTATTAAACGCCAAAAAAATGGAAACGGGATGTGATACGCTTTTAAAAAAAGAAATATGAAAGGACAAAAAAGCCCCTCCGCCCTTTTCTAAGCCGCGTGACACGTGTTAGGCCAGGAAACGTTCTCACACTTTTGAGCGTTTTCTCCTGATCCCGTTTCTATATATATATATATACTAGGTTAGAACCCCGTGTATTACACGGGTTGAATAAATGTAATTTTATATATTAAATAATAAAAAGTTATATTTTTATGAACCCTGTATATTGTACGAGTTAAATAAATGTAATTTTATATATCGAATAACAAAAAAAATTATATCTTCAAAAACCATGTGTATTACACAGATTAAATAAATGTAATTTTGTATACTAAATACTAAAAAGGTCCTATCTTAAAAAAAACTTGTGTATAATCGGGTTGAATAAATCTACCAAATAATAAAAAAATTACATCCTTAAAAACCCCATATGTTACACGTGTTAGGGGCTGTTTGGTAGCCTCTGAATGGTCATTAAGAGGCTACCTCTTAATGGAACCATTAAGAATTTTACCAATGAGAAGATAGAAGAATGTGACATGTGATGATTTACCATTCAGAGGTTACCTCTTAACCATTCAGACTTTAGGTTACCTCTTATTCATTCAGAGGTTTTAAACCATTAAGAGGTAGCATCTGAATGGTCATTAAGAGGCTACCAAACAGCCCCTTAAATAGATCTAAAAAAGAGTTATATCTTTAAAAACCATGTGTATTACACATATTAAATAAATGTAATTTTGTATATTAAATACTAAAAACATCGTATCTTTAAAAAAACCCGTGTATAGTTTGGTTGAAAAATCTATCAAATAATAAAAACATTATATCCTTAAAAAACCGTGTATTACATGTGTTGAATAAATCTAATTTTACATAGCAAATGATAAAAAGTTATATCTTTAAAAACTTTATGTATTACACGGGTTATATAAATGTAACTTTGTATAGTAAATAATAAAAAAAGTTATATTTTTCAAAACCCTACATTTTACACTTGTTGAATAAATATAATTTTGTATACCAAATAATAAAAAAGTTTCATTTTTAATAAGTTAGGATAACATTTAATATTAATTTATTATTTATATATTTAATATAAGATAAGTAGGAAAGAGAGGTATTTTTTTAAAAAATATATTAAATTAACAATTTAGATTTGAGGATAATATTTTATTAAAGTATGATAAGATTTAATATTAATTTATTATTTATTTATTTAGTTAATATAAGATAATTATAGATTTGAATTTATTATTTATTTATTTAGTTAATATAAGATAAGTATAGATTTGAGAATACCCTCAATGAATGACACGTGTACAAAAGTTGATTTCTTTTATTATAGTAGATAGATATATATAATGTTTATATTTATGTTTAATGTTTAATAATAATTATTAAATATTCAACCACTAAATATAACAACAAAATAATTTACAAACACTATTCATGAGAACTTTGTATTAATATATACAAGCCTAAAACCTATTTGATCAACTGTATCCTTGATAGTAAGTAGGTTATCAATTCGTTTTAGGGTATTATAATGACGAACGTTGCTATTACGTTACATTAATTTACGTTTTAAGCAATCCATGATGAATTATATATATATATATATATATATATAGTTCATTGGGGAACACTAAAAAAGTGGGGAACCGGGGAACACTCTTAAAAATTTAACTTAACATGTTAAAAATTATTTTTTTAAACATCTTTTTCGACGCTTCTCCTTATATATATTTGTAGAAGCATTTTTAATAAAAAAAATCAAAAACTAAAAATATTAAAAAAAACAATTAAAAAAAGGCTAAAAAATGTTTTTTTTAGAAAAATTATTTTTTTACTCGACTAGTTTCTCATCCTTTTTATAAAGAAAAGCGCTAAAAAAAATTTTAAAAAAAATTATTTTTAACATGTTAAGTAAATTCTATAAGATATAACTGTTTTTTAAACATTTTTTTATATTTTTAGTTTTTTATTTTTTTTATCAAAAATGTTTCTACTTGTATTTATAAGGAAAAGCGCCGAAAAAAAATTAGAAAAATATTTTTTTTAACATGTTAAGTATAATTTTTAAAAGTGTTCCCCCGTTCCCCACTTTTTTAGTGTTCCCCAATGAACCCTCCTATATATATATATATATATATATTATAAAGGTAAATATGAATTATATAATAATAATAAATAGGGTATTTCTTCGCGCGTTGCGGCGGTACATGACCGCGAGCATCCGATGGGTATTGGTTCGATTCGTTACGGTACCGGCAACGATACATGCACTCGGTATAAAAGTAAACGTGTGCTTTACATTGTCCGAAAATAATAAAACAGCATCGGTACCAACACCAATGTTCGAACGGTATCAATCAGTTTAGATTGTCATGATACTGTTACCAATATTCATTTATCGCCGCAGACAGAATTATATATATAAATGAAATATTATCGAAATCGAAAACCATATTTATAGTGATATACGTTTATCTTATATTGTATAATATAAAAAACGGCACAAAAGAAATATATGAATTATATATTATAAGGGAAACTAATAATATTAAAAAATTATTTATATAATAAAAAGAAATTGATAATATAGAATTACTATTAACTTTTAATTTTTTTATATATAACTAGGTTTATCACCCTAGCCGCGTTGCGGCGAACTTCTTTTGTTATTTAGTTTGTGTTTACATGTGTTTTGAAATCACTATGAGCGTGTTGCACGCGGAACCACTAACAAAAATAAAAAGAAAACGTAAAAAACAGTAAAACATAATCGAAAGAAAATCAACCAAAAAAGTTGTGTGTTAATGATGTTATTCGTATGAAACCCGTGGTCAGAGATGAGTAAATAATACTGGGTACCGGTACCAAATTTCTCAAACCGAAGGATCCTAAGTACCAATTGGGTACTGACTTTTGACGTTCCTAGTACCGGTTCGCTACCGATTTTTACTTTCATATGCCGGTACCGTAACCGGTATTTTCAGTATCGGTTGCCACCGAGCTCATCCCTACCCCTGAAACTAAAAAAAGAAATCATTAAAAGTTGAAGAAAATCAACAATAAAAAGTTGTACGATACCGTTGTTGTTTGTATGGCACCCGTGATCAGGGATGAGCAACTAGTACCGTGTAGCAGTACCGAATTTCTCGAAATAAAAGATATTCAAACTTAATCCGGTACCGACTTTTGCCGTTTTCTGTATCAGGCTGGTACCGATTTTTACCTTAATGCACCGATAATGAACCAGACGGTACCTGTATTTTCGATACCAATATTGGTTAACACCAAGCTTATCTAATTGAGAAAGAAAGAAAAAATAATAAGAATTATATTACTATATATATATGAATATAATATATATTAAAACAACTGTTCATTCAGTTGTATTATTATCATATATGAATTTGGATACCATGATATAATAAAAGGAAATTGATAATATTAAATTATTATAAAAAAGTAATTTACTATTCATGAGCATTTTAAAATAATATGTATAGTAGGTTTTCCCCCGTGCTAGGCGGCGGTAACTCAGTTATTATCAATTCGGTTGGATTCGTTTCAATACCGACACGACACTCGCTATAGTAACTAAAGGAGAAAACTAAAGAAATATAGTCGCGATATACTCAAAAGGATATCGACACATCTTTTATATCAATCAAAAACCTTAAAAACGAATACCGGTTTATAATATTGTGGATATCGGTACCGATGTTATTTGGTACGTTGAAATCGATTAAATGCGTCACATATCGAGACTCTATAGTTTACAATAAAAAAAACATTTTTAATATTGTTATCGGCACTCGTATAATATACAATACAAAAAAATATGTTGTTTTGAATACAAAAAAAGTAAATACACATCATCGGTTCCGGTTCTATTTGGGTATGATAACGACACGATATCCATTTTCATAAAAAACTGTACAACAATGTTTAAAAAGTATATAGATTAAAAAAAACTAACATGAGCAAGGTATTAAAAATAAACTAAATGATAAATAATCTTTTATTAAAACACTCAAAAAGAATATTTAAAAAATTCACAACACTATTCATGGCCAATTTAAATTAATATGTATAAATAATATATATGAATATAATAATATAAACATTTTTTACCATATTTGCATGTGATTTAAAAGAAGCGAAAAGATAATAATTTACAAAGTTTTCCTCGCCCGTTATTGCTTAATCTTCACTAAGAATGAAGATTAAGCAATAATTTACAAAGGTTTTAACTTCACCTTCATCAATAATTTACAAAGTTTTCCTCGCCCGTTATTGCTTAATCTTCACTAATAATTTACAAAGGTTTTAACTTCACCTTCATCAAGCACTACTGGGATTTATTCGGTGAAGATTTCTTTAGAATCATGACAAGATTTCACTCTTCGGGTAACATTTCTAAAGGTTGTAGTTCATCCTTTATCACTCTTATCCCCAAGGTTGATGATCCTACAAGCTTAAATGATTTCCGGCCTATTAGCCTAATTGGTTGCATTAGCAAAGTCATTTCAAAGGTTCTCGCCAATCGGCTGAAACGGGTTATTAGCTTGGTTATTTCGGAAGAGCAATCAGCCTATCTTTCGGATAGGAACATATTGGACGGGCCTCTAATCACAAACGAGATCATTTCATGGGTCAAAAAAACAGAAATTAAAAGCCTTCTTCTTTAAAATCGACTTTGAAAAAGCTTTTGACACTATTAGTTGGAGCTTTATTGACTCGGTCCTTCAACAAATGAACTTCCCCAACCTGTGGCGGCTTTGGATCAAAGGTGTCTTCGCCTCCTCTCGGGCCTCAATTCTTGTCAATGGTTCCCCGACAATGGAATTCTCATGCTTTAGGGGTGTTAGGCAAGGAGACCCTCTCTCTCCTTTTATTTTCATTCTTGCCATGGAAGCTCTATCTAGCTTTATGACAAGTGCATCCGTGGCGGGTCTTATAAAAGGTATCCAACTTCCGAACGAAGGCCCCAATATATCACACCTCGTTTTTGCAGACGACGTAATGTTGCTCGGTACCTGGGAGGATGAAAGCATCACCAACATCAATCAGCTTATGCGATGCTTTTTCTTAGTCTCGGGTTTAAAGATTAACCTCCACAAATCATGTCTCTACGGCATTGGCACGACACCGGCTGAAAATAATTATATGGCTACTCTCCTCGGGTGTAACGCTGGTTCCTTACCTTTCTTGTATCTTGGGCTCAAGGTGGGTGGAAACATGAATCGGTATCACAATTGGTTACCCGTCATAGAAACCTTTCAAAAACGACTTTCGCTGTGGAAAGCAAATACCCGATCTATTGGGGGTAGACTAACCCTTATCAAATCTGTCCTTGATTCTCTGCCATTATACTACTTTTCACTTTATCAAGCTCCAGGAAATGTGATAGATAAGCTCGAGAAACTCAGAAGAAAATTCTTATGGGGAGACACTGATGTTCGCAGCAAAATGCACTGGGTAAAGTGGGAGACTATCACGAAACCAATCTCAATGGGGGGTCTCGGCCTTAATTCATTACAAGATGCAAACCACAGCCTTTTGATAAAATGGGCCTGGCGCTTCAAATCGGAACCCGAGAGACTTTGGAGGGAAGTTGTCGCGTCCATCCACTACAATCCGAAACATGGGAACTTCCTACCTATCCGGAAAGGTTTATCGGGTGTTTGGCATAACATCGTCAAAAAAGAGTCCCTCCTCAGCAGTAAAAACATTCACCTCTGCAACCTCATTGTTAGCAATATTGGAAATGGTTGTAATACTCAGTTTTGGACTGATTCCTGGGTCACTGGGCTACCCCTTAAGTCGAGATTTTCTGCACTCTTTGGACTGTAAAAACTTAAAGGCTGCAGCGTGCGAGAAAGATTCAAAGTTGGCGAAAACGGGATGATAATTGGGCCCAGATGGAGTTGGGCTCGGGAACCATCATCGGACCAAGAATTAGCGGAATTGGCCGAGCTTAATAATGTCATCTCTCAAGTTAACATATCTAATTCTTTGGATACCTGGGGTTGGGCGACTGAGCACTCAAACGAGTTCTCGGTAAAAGAAGTTAAAACAATGCTTCAAAACAACAACTCCTCAGGCACCCTTGATAGATTCAAATGGAACCGATGGGATCCTCGGAAGGTCAACATCTTCGGGTGGAGAATGAACCACGATCGCTTACCTACCAAGACAGCCTTAGCAAGAAGGAACATCACTCTGGAATCGGTGACCTGTCCGTTATGCGGTGAAAGGGATGAAACAGCCGAGCACATTTTTGGAACATGTTATGTCAGTTCTGTGACATGGCATTTGGTGTCCAGATGGCTCTCTATCTCGCCAATTTATGCTTTCACTATTTCGGATCTCCTTCAGGTTCACAAGCACACAACCAAGACGTCTACAACGAAGAATATGATACACGCTATCATCTTAACAACATGCTGGAATCTATGGAATTTACGCAACGAAGTAATTTTCTCGGGTAGGAGAGTGGATATTTCAAGACTATTGGCGGATATAAAGGCAAAAAGCTTTCTTTGGGTCAAACATAGAGGAAAAATGCGCGAACTTGAGTGGGCAAATTGGTGCAATTTCAATTTCTTGTAATGTATTGTCTGTTTCTTTTTGGCTAGCTTCTTGCTAGTTGGTTTCTAATAAAATCCGCCGTTCAAAAAAAAAACTAAGAATGAGCATTTACTTTTTTTTAATTACCAATCTTATTATTTTAATTAACTATATTAAAGTTTGAAAATATAAATTATAAAACTTAAAATATAAAATTTATTAAACTTTACTGTTATAATATTATGACTTTTTTACAGCTATAATATTATGACTTAAAATGATTTTTTAACATATATAACTTTAGAATATTTAATTTCATAAAACTATTTTTATAATATATATATATATATATATATATATATATATAGGGGATGGATCATGAGAAAACTAGTTTAAATGAGAAAACCAAAAAACTAACTAAAAAAACCTAAAAAAACCTAAAAAACATACCAATTTTTTTTTTTTACAAATTTTTATAAAAAAATCGCTACTTTTTTTGTATGGAAAAAAATTTTCAAAAAAAAAAGTTTTTTTGGTTGTACTGCACATGTGCACTAATACTGAAAGCCTAAACCACTTAACCTACCCCCCACCGACACCCCCCAAAAACCTAAACCCCCCACCCCCACCCCCCAAAAACCTAAATTCACCCTCCCACCAAAAGCCTAACCCCCCACCCCCCACCCCCCAAAAACCTAAACCCCCCACCCCCACCCTCCCGAAAACCTAAAACTAAACCCTAAACATAAACCCGAAAAAAACCTAAACCCCCCACCCCCCAAAAACCTAAACCCCCCTCCCCCCCACACCCAAAAACCTAATCCTAATCCTAAACCTCCAAAACCCCCCCACCCTCCCGAAAACCTAAAACTAAACCCTAAACATAAACCCGAAAAAAACCTAAACCCCCCACCCCCCAAAAACCTAAACCCCCCTCCCCCCACACCCAAAAACCTAATCCTAATCCTAAACCTCAAAAAAAACTAACCCTAAAAACTAAACTAGACTCAAAAAAACTAATTTTAAGCATGGAATGCACATTGTAGTACATGTTATATTGCACATGTGCACTACTATAATAATAGTATTGAAAACAAGACGACACCATAAATCTTTTTTTATGTCATAAAAAATATGTTCGAATATACTTGAATGAAAGATACAAAAATTTGTGATCTTATGGTGCCATTTTTGTTTTAAAATGATAACGTATGGAGAAATGAGAAATGTTTGAAAAGTTATATATTTTTTTTCCAATTTTACCCATCCTTCATTAAAATTCTCCCCTCCTTCATTAAAAGTCTCCCCCCTCCTTTTTAGTGGTTTTTAGTTAGTTTTCTAGTTTTCTCATATATATGTAGTTTTCTCATGATCCTCTCCCTATATATATATATATATATATATACACATACATACAGGGTGGGGTTCTAGAGTGAACACTAGGGGTGTAAACAAGCCCAGAGGCTCGAGAGCTACTCGTTATCGGCTCGGTTAAAAGCTCGAACGAGCCGAGCTTTAACGAGCCCGAGCCCTAGCTCGAGCCTGAAATACAAAGCTCGTTTAGGCTCGCGAGCCTAAAAGAGCCCAAACAAAAATTTATTTATTTTATATATAATATAATAATAATGATGATAACATTGGCGACCCGAGCTTGAGCCGAGCTTTGGCTCGTTTAAGCGATACTGAAGCGAGCTTGAGCCAAGTTTTTAGCTCGTCTAAGGTTGTTCTTAAAATAGCTCGAGCCGAGCTCGAGCTCGAGCTTCAAATAAACATGACGAGCCGAGCTCGAGCCGAAGCGAGCTCGGGCTCGGCCCGGCTCGTTTACACCCCTAGTGAACACTAGTGTATTTGCGAACTGAGTGAACAAATCATGGCCATTGATCTACACACGTGTATGACCAGGGTTAGTGGCGAAGCTTGAAAATTTCAACCGGGGGGTCGGAAGTCACCGAACCTAAAAATTTTATATAAGTAAATTCTTTTTTATAAAACCGGGGGTCGAAAACGTATATACCTAAAAAATTCTACACGAACCCTACATACATAACACTACTGAGCGAAAAGTTCGGGGGGTCGGGCGCCCCTCCCGACCCCTTGAAAGCTACGCCCTTGACCAGGGTCTCATCATCAAATCATAAAATAACTAGTTATTTCAACATCAAATCCTGGCCATTGATCTACACACGTGTATGGCCAGGATTAGTTCACTCAGTTCGCAAGCTACACCAGTGTTCACTCTTGAACCTAATCCTATATATATATATATATATATATTTAGAGAGGGATGAAGAATTTTATTTTACATCATTACCCAACCCCCACCCGCCCAGACCACCTGCACATTACGGTCATTACCCCCACCTTCCATTTTTTTCTTGTTTTTCTAAAAACATGAAGTAAAAATATAGCCAAAAAAACATCACCCTCAATAACAAAAAAAAAAAGCTTAAAAAAATTATCCACGTAGGCTGCTAAAATTGGGGGAAAATGGCCAAAACCACTTAGAGCATTCACAATAATACTTTTTGGGTATTGTTTTTACTCATTTTTCCGCATCATCCATTTTTACTTATTATGGACCTAGTTTTTGTGCCTCATTTTTAGATATGTGTTTTCTACAAAAATGACTAAGAGGATAGAGGCGCTTCACTAGTGATGGTTTTCCATCACTTACAACATCTAATTAAGTTTCGTCACGTCATCGAGCTTTATTCTATCACTATTGATGAATTTTACTAGGAGTGCCCATCACTAGTGATGATTTTTTTATTTTTTAAATTATAAATTAACAATAATTTCGGTTGTCATTGTGTGCTATACGTTTTGAATTTCAACAGCGTCCCTTACGCGCGGGTAACCTTGTCCCTAGTTTTTATAAAAGAAAGAGAAGATAACAAAACTAGATTGGGTTGGGCTTATGTGGGCCTGTAAAGGGTAAACAGACTAGATTGGGTTGGGCTTATGAAAATTGTATGGCAACAATTTACCGAATGCTTTCGGCTCCCGGATTTGTTAGCTTTCGGATTCAAAGACGTGTCGGAATATCACAATGTCTGTAACCTTAATAACGAGGAGAAGGCAGTGGTAAAAGGCATGATTATGATTAGTTGTTGGAGTATATGGAAGGCGAGGAACGAAAAGATCTTTTCAAACGGGTCAGGCAGGAGCGAAGACATAATGGGGGATATAAAGTCGTTAGGTTTTCTTTGGTTAAGGAATAGATCGAAATATAAAGACATTTTATGGGTCGAATGGTGTAAATTCCCTTTGTACATGTTGTAGTTTTTAGGGTCGGCCTAGTTTGGCCCGGCTTCGCTGTTTGTTTTAAAAGTTACATTTCAAAAAAAATATATATATACAAATAAATATTCCTAACCTGAAGCACTGGTTTGTCGTTTTATTCTAGGGTTTCAGATCAAAGCCACCAAAGACTCCATCCCACCACTCTCCACCAACCTTTCTCTCCGGCCAAAGCAAAATCATACAAACAAACGGTCATATTCATCACCAACGGTCATTTTCAACGGTACAAAAATTGAAAATCAACGCATGATGACGAGCACGCGTCATCTATTCCCATTTCTACTTCCACGCATGGAACAAGGTGGTGGCGGCGGTGTTTCACGGCCCAAAATGCGTTGAAAAAAGGCCATCACGCGGCGGCCCAACCCCCTAAAAACAACCAAATTGTGGGCCACCTTGTCCTTTTAGTTATATATAACATAGATAGAGATGGATTTTTTTTAAAAGGTGGTGATGATGTCTAATGTTTTTGGGTATTTTTAGGTTTTCTTGTTGGGTGAGATTTAGGTGTTTTTAAAGAATGAGTATTTTTCCTGATATGATAGTTGACTAGGCACGTTTTTAGACGTTTTTAAGTCGGATGGTCTTTTAAAGAAAAATGTTCATTTGTATATGCTTATAAATATACTAGGTTAGAACCCCGTGTAATACACGGGTTGAATAAATATAATTTTATATACCAAATAATAAAAAATATATATATATCTTTAAAAACTTCGTCTATTACACGGGTTGAATAAATGTAATTTTATATATCAAATAATAAAACAATATATCTTTTAAAACCTCGTTTATTACATGGGCTGAATAAATGTAGTTTTATATATTAAATAATAAAAAAAAATATTTTTAAGAACCCCGTGTATTATACGGGTTGAGTAAATTTAATTTTATATATTAAATAATGAAAAAGTTACATTTTTAAGAACCTCATGTATTGTATGGGTTGAGCACATGTAATTTATATATCAATCAATAAAAAGTTATATCTTGTTATATCTTTATAAACCATGTGTATTATACGGATTGAATAAATCTAATTTTATATACCACATAATAAAAAAAGTTATATTTTTAAAAACCCGGTGTATTACCCGAGTTGCATAAATGCAATTTTGTATAGTAAATAATAAAAAATATTATATCTTTAAAAAACCTTTTTTATTACACGGATCGAATGAATCTAATAAAAAATTATATCTTTAAAAAAATGAACGAATATACTCGATATATGATGGATGGGGTGATTGCGGTGATGGTTCTTATAAATACCACGTAAACATAGTGAATACCGTATTTGAGTTGAGAGTTGAACACGAAAATAAAAGCATAGAACCAATAAACATTGATTAATGTTTTTGTTTACCCTTTATAAACATTTTTGAAATAAGTTATACCCTTAACTACTTTAGTTTAACAAAATAAATGAATCATTTACATTATATTAATTTATATTTAGTGTACCTCTTTTTTTAATTTCAGGATAAATAATTTTGAAATCTAATATATATTTTAAAAAATTATATTATCTCCTATATGAACTGTTTAAATTTATATTAAATTTAATTTTATATTTATCTTTTAATTATCTATAATTAATTAGGAGAGAAAAATTAGATGGCTCCAATGAATGACATGTGTCCATCTATTAGTTTCTTTTATTATATAGTATAGATTAAGTTTAGTTATTTAACTTACAAATAATAGATATATATTAAACTCACATTTATACTTGAATGAATGATATTGTCACATGCATACTTGTACGCCATTAATATAGCCGGCCGCCTATATATATAATAGCCATTATTTTAATTTCATTATGACTTTTTTTTGTAGTTAGAATATTGTTGGGTGTTAGGTTTAGCTATCAACATAACTTAAAAGGCAATATGGATCACATATTAGGTTTTGTAGTTGTAATGAGATGAGTAGGTTGCCCTCTTTCCAATTTCAACCACCTCAAATAAAAGCTATTAACTTTCTCGTACAAGTTATAATAACTTCAATTTTATGAAGAAATTGATTTATGAAAATGACTTCAATTTTATGAAGAAATTGATTTATGAAAATTACGGGTCAACACAGCACACAGTAAGGGTTATGTAACAGGTTAAAAGTATCGAAACGGTAATTTTGTAGTCATGTGACACAAAATGATCCGAATGATTATAGGATGGTAGGCTACTCTCTTGTTCCTTCTTTTTTTCAATTTCAAATACCACGAATAAAAGGTTTTAACTTTGTCATTGGGATGTTATTTGTTCGGGTCTCAGTTATTTCATCCAAACACAAGTCGAACCGAATTTAAAGATAGCAAAGCCAATTTGAAAACGGAATTCCAATTCACTTTGGTTTATGTTTCAAACTAAAAAGTCTGATTTTTAACAAGATGGGTGATCAGTGATTCGGATTTCGGGTTCCAAGGTCCGGGTTCCTTTGTTCGGATAAGTTGTTCAAATACGAAAACCCGTACATGTACTTCGGGTTCCTCGAATTTTAACCTAGTTGAGTTTTCTAACCAGTTACCTAATTCCTTTTACTTTCATATTCAGTTTTACTTTAAAACTGAATAGTTCAAACACTTTTGAGTTTAATATGTTTGAAACCAAATATTTAACACATGATAGCTCTAGAAAATGATTTCTAGAGGTGGCGAATTTAAAGAAAATATATGACACAAAACTACCCCTTCATAAATAATGTAGTTAGGCAGTTAGGTACCACACTCTATTGTGTATGCATACATATACAATATACGGATGCTTTTCTATTATAAAAGTAAAATAAAAATTAAAGTTGGTCTTCTGTTATAAATAAATATAATATCCAAGCCTTTTTGAATATGAGTTCAATTTAAACACCTTCTAATTATTAGAAAATTTTATCAATTTCATGAAATTGTTTTACATATCAAGTATGCTAGGGATGTAGATGAGTGGACGTACTTGTGATGTGATCAATTTGATAAAAGCTTTAATCGAGATGAGTCACTTGTAATATTTCTTTCGTATTTTAACGTATTTAAGGACTTCTGGTTTCTTGTTGGTCCTGTTTTTTCTGGTTTCTTGTTGGTCCTGTTTTTTGGCAATGAAATTTTGTTGCTTTGGTTGTTCAAAGAAAGAGACGACTTAAAGAGCTTGTCTTTGAGCCTGAGCTTGCTCTTAAGTTGGAGCTCATTTAATATATACAAATTTGAGTCTAAGATGGATGTACCGGACTTGATTAGGCTAACCAGCCTAAATGAGCTTATTATTTATCAGATATAATGAAATAATTCTATGCAACCTTCAATTTTTTTTTCCTAAATTGTATACCCATTTAACTTACACACTGATACTTGTTTCAAATTTATCTGATTTCCTTTTTAATATTACATTTAATACATTCTTCGTTTCGTTTTCATCAACGTCGCACGTCTTCATTCTTTAAACTTTATAATTTTTATAATAAAATTCTAATTGACCGTTATTTTATTCCTATTTAACTGTTGTGATTCTCATTTTACTCTTTTGCCTATTATGATCACACATATTTAAAATATAAAAATAAAACTAAGTTTTACTAATTGAAGCCATATAATACACGGGGTTATAACTAGAGGTGTACAAATCGTTTTTTTTTTCAAAAACCTGTTTCGGTTATTAACCGAACCAGGTTTTTTTCACCCAAAACAAAAACCGGTTTTTTTATAACCGGTTTCGGTTACTAACCGGTTTTTCAAGTCCAAAACAATAACCGGTGTAACCGGTTTTAACCGGCTTTTCCCAAAAAAAAACCGGTTTTTTTCCCAGTTTTAACCGGGTTTTTTTTCCGGTTTTAACCGTTTTTTTTTAACCGGTTTCGGTTCTAAAACCGGTTTTTTTTACACCTCTAGTTATAACCTATTTATTTAATATAATAAATATCGTGTGCATGTGTATATATACACACACACGTATATATGTGTGTAAATAATATCTACTAGAATTCTTGAAAGAAAAACAATCCATCTTTATACCTAACAAAATGTATAAAGTTACTTCAATTCAACATACAACAACACGAAACAACATTTGATTAATTAAAAATAATAAAGAATCGTCACGAGAAAATACGCAAATTCAGGTACACAAAAAGAGAGGAGGAAATATTAAAGTTTGTTCATAGGACGTACTTACAATAGGCTTACACTTCTCTCCATCTCAAACTAAAAAGAAGTAAATTAAATAAATAAATAAAAACATACAACTTAAAAAGAAAGAAATATATATAATATAGAGAGAGAGGGAGATGTGAGAGAGAGAGAGAGAGAGAGATGAGAGGTCAAAGCATTGCAAGTAACTTGCAAGAACCACTAGTAGCAAAATTTACGACAACGCCACTCATCCCCGAGCTTTAGCCACTTTCAGTAGGGAAGGGATTGATGCGGTTGAATCTGTTGGGCGTTTTTGGGCCTCCATTTGGTCCGTCCCTTCACAATCTCACCACCGCCTTCCAGTCGAAGCAGGTGTTGACAGTCAACGCCATCAGAATCCGCCATCTCGCCCTCCGCCAGCAAGGAAGTGAGTGACTGCAGCACACTGTCTTTCATACACTCCCGGCGGTACTCAAGAGTGATACTTGCAAGCTCATAGTTCTCCACAACATGTTTTGGTGCACTCTGCAACGACATGCGATTAAAAACATAGATTCGCCAAAATGAACGGGTAAGTCGGTTTGGGTAATGGGTCAAAACTAGGAAAAAAGCTAATTTGGTACACTATTTATTATCAACAAATCGGGTCGGGTACTCAGGTTGACTTAAAACACGTATACTTAAAAAATAACTAATATTAATTTTTAACAAAATCGGTTCAGTTTTTAATAAATCCCATGACTTTTAAAATTTAACGAAAAGAAAGTAATTTTTTTGCATAGATAAGTCCATAAACATTATAAATAAGGCCTTCGGTTAAATTTTAGAAGTCTAGGGATTTAATCATACAAAATAAAATCCAAGAACTTAAGCGTGAACTTAAAGGATTAATTAATAAAGTGCACAAGGTTATTTCGACAATTGCCCTATAAGCTAAAAAGGGTTAAGTGAACATATCAAAACTTGGTATAGATGTATAATATCATATTTACCCGACAAAAAATCATAACATATCAAATATACCATTCTTAAACTATGACATTATAGCCTTCTCTTTAAACATGCATCAGGATACGAGAGTTCAAAACGTAAGGAGAAAAATAATGGTATAATGGCCATATTATGAAGTGTATTTAATAAAATAGGTAAATACGAAATCTTAGTGTTACGAAATATTCATATTTATGCAAGTTTTTACAGACACATAGGAAAATGCCCGACTAAAAAAAATCGGTATATAAATATGAACATGATGTTGACCTAAAGTAAACCATTTCTCAGATAAATAAAGGCATACCTCAAGAATCCAGCCAACATACTTCACATTGTTGACATGCTGATTGACATCCAGATCACTCCACTTTGGCTAAAATATTTATTAAAAAAAAGAATATTAAAAAATGTCAGCAGCGGGTGTAAACGGGACAAACTCAAACTTGCTTAAGCTCAAGCTCGGCTCGTTTATTAATAATTAATTAATTTACCTATATACATATATAATTACTTCTACATATATAGTTATAATTTTATATATAACATATATTATTTGGTATTTTTCATCAAAATTATCTACGTTTTAGTATTTGTTGTTATAAATAAAATAATATATCCACATTAACATAATTTTTTATTAAGAGGTGGAAATTTACTCACAGTTAAACCATTACGGACATGGTCAGCAGTATTCTCATCAAGTTTTGGCAGTTTTCTGTTGTCGTCATCGACAACAGGAGGAATATCAACAAAATATTGCTCAATTTCAGCCCGAACTTCTTCGGGAATTTTCGATAACCTCCTTGTAACTTTATTCATCATAACCCAGTTACTGCAATAAATTCAGAAAAATAATACACATAATTTAGATTGCTACCCCTTACATCAATATTATTTTAAATATAATATTTAAAATAAAGATCACTTTTTTTCAAACATGCATTAAAATTTATGTTTTTCATGTAAGCATTATTTTGCATATGTGGCATCTGAGGTGACAGATGTCATTGCATCAACCAGTAACACATCAACAATTTTACATATAAAATAAGTTAAAAGTTAGGTTTATAGCTAAAATCGGTAATAAACTGTAAGTAGGTTTCCATTTTATGACTAATTTAAAGCTGGTTGCTAAAATCATGCAGGTCTATGCACTTAATATTGGTGATATATCACCGATATATCAGTTATCGGTCCCCATGTAAAATATCAGTGTCAAATATCGGTACTGATATTATATCGCCAATATATTGACCGATATATCACCAATTTTCCCGATATCAGTATCAAATAACCTTGAGGCTCTTGTTAGTATCTCGCCCGTTTTGCAATCACGAATCAACCAGTCACGACGCATGCCATTTTTGCCAGAAGCAGCTACCCAAGTATCAACTTGAACCACATCACCCCTGAAAAAAAATTTGACCAAAAGTCAAAATAGTAAATTAATTACATCAGTCAACATGCCAACTTCCATTAATCTGAATCATCTGATTACATAAAACGTTTATTTCATACAACTATTAAAAACCTAGAACTGTAAACACTTCGTAAAATAATAGTTAAGATAAAATAGACAGGAGCGTGTTCAATACCAAGTTGGATAACGGTCTACTAGCACTTGCATCTTAGTAACCACCCAAAATAGATTTCTTTTGCTCATTTCGGGTGTTGAGCCGAAGCCGTCACCAAGGAGTCCAGCATTTTTTACATGATTAAGAGCTGTTTCCTGTTAAACAATCACAAGGTTAACTCAGTAAAAGCGTACATATGCCAAACAAAACACAAACAACCGTCATAAATTTTTTTTTCCGGTTTTGGGGGGAGGGGGGTGTTACTTCAAACTAGGGATGAAATTTTTTTCCCCAAATACACGTACTCGTACCCGTACCGAATTTGGGTATTTGGTACATGAATCGGTACCCAGTTTTATTGATTTCAGTATTGGTACTGATAAAAATGGTACTGATTCCGACACGTTTAACATACACCAAGGAATTACCCAATTTGACTAGTAACCCGACCGACCCGATTTCACCACTAAACATACCTGCAAATGATTCATTAACGTTTCAACCGATGCAGTACGATCCGCCCCTATTTCATACGATCTAATCGAAAAGTTTTGACGAAATCCAAATCCATCCTCAACAATTCTCCCCAAACCAAAAGGATCCAGATCAGCAAGCATATCCGGACGTTTAGTCTTCCAATCCAACATCATCCATTGCTTTTCAGCAGCCAAGAAAATAGTAGTAATAGCAGCAAGAAGCATGCTCCAATCAGGCAGCTGGTTAATAAAAGTTCTCGGGGCACCCGACGATGAATTATCATCGTTTTTTAGGCCATCCATAACACCAACTCGGGTACCGTTTACCTTTGTAGGTGCTTGGGCATTGGTCTTAACTTGCAAACCGTTAGAAGATGTTGACTTTGACTTAATTCCACGTAAGTCAACACTACCCAATCCACCACCTTTATGATTACCGGAATTCTTCGCACCAGAGTCGGGTTGTGGGGAGGAAACCGGAAATAGTGACGCAGTTGCAGCCGTAGCAACCATGATTACAAAACTCTCTAACGCTTTTGAGTGAGTTTTTAGCGAATACGCGTCTCCAAACAGGCTCGAGAAAGTTGAAGAATTGCTCAAACGCTAACGAATGAAAACAAAATTTCCAAAATCAAATACAGCATATTATAACATTATATAACAATATCTTTGGTATGAAAATGTTATGAGGAGTTTATACTTTATATCTCCTGAAGCATGGGATAGCTCTTGATTTATAACCCGTAGTAAGCTATCATCAATCAATATTTATACACGAATTCAACTTTTACCTTTTAAATGTTTCAGTCAAGAAGCATCAGTTTTCAAATGTTACCATCAAATTAACCATAAAAAAAAAAAAAAAAAACTAAGATTTATTGCAATCAAATTTTCACAAATCTAGAAAGAATAAGATGTGGATGTAAAGCAATAGTGCAATACAGGTATAGAGAGAGAAACATCAGAGAGAGAGAGATAACAAATTAGCATAGAAAACGTGTTCTTACCTACAGATCTGAAAAATCATAACCACATAAACCTAATTCCACCAATTCAAAAACAAAAGTCACTTTCATATTCCAGATTTCACTCAAAAACTCTAATCAAATCACACAAAATAAATAAATAAATAAATCACAAATTCATAAACAAGATTTCACTCAAACACTCTAATCAAATCACAAAAAAAAATTAAAAAAAAAAATTAAAATCACCAATTCATAAACAAAACTCACATTACATTTCTGATTTCCCTCAAAAACTCAAATCAAATCATACACACCACTTCATTTTCCCCCAAATTAACACAAAACACATAAATCTAATGAAATCAAAACCACAAAAACCTAATTTCACCAAATTCATACACAAAACTCACATAACATTCTCAAATTAACACGAAACACATAAATCTAATGAAATCAAAACAACAAAAACCTAATTTCACCAATTCATACACGAAACTCACATCACATTCTCAAATTAACACAAAACACACAAATCAGATGGTAAATCACCAAAATAACCGTACAAAACGCACGAACATCTCTAATTTTCACTAAAAAATAAAAAATAAAATAAAAAATCATACAAATCACTTCATTTTCCACAAAAATGAGATAAAAAAAAATTGTAGAAAATGCATGCGAAGAAGTAGAAGCGTACCTTTGTGATTTGTGTGAGGTTAAGAAGAAAGGAGAATTTGTGTGTATTTAATAATGTGAGAATGGCGCTGTTGTCATTGTTGTTGTTTGATCCGCAAACCCTAATTGAAGAAAAAACTGGAATTGAAAATGAAATGTGAAAATTAGGGTTTTTTTTTTTTGGAATGTGGTGGAGAAATTTGAATTTTCTTGTTTTTGATGTTGTGAGAATAGATAGATACTTGATGAATAATAAAATAATAAATAATAATAATAATATTGGCCAGCGGTATTTTGGTGGTGGGGATATGGTGTCCAGCGATTTCCTTTTCTTCTAGAAATATCTGCACCTTCTTTTTTACTTATTTACGATGCTGCCATGTGGTTTACATTAGTGAGGTGTCCTTTTGATAATTAATCAAGAGTTATTATTTCAAAATGAGTAAATGTACCAATGATGTTTTGGTTGAGTGATTAAAGCGAGGTGGAAAGCTTTGCTTTTCTTGAAGGTATTGTGTGTAATTCTAGGTAAAGGGGATTTTAATATAAACTTTGTGATATTAACATGCTAACTACTAACTTGGTTAGTAACATCCTAACAGTACAACGTTAAAAAAAAAATGAGTACATGGTAATCCTAGCATGGGCGAACCTTGTCGCAACCCCCGTCCCCTAATTACTCGGGAACGGGCGGCCGCGGCCATTTTGGTGGTATCGGTGTTTATCATTTTGGTAGCGGAAATTACATCAGGACCGTAGTTAGGAAATATTTTATCAGAGTAAAATACCACACTTTTATAATATTAAACACGTGGGAAAATCCCAAGTTTAAGTACACACATTTTCATAGGGAATAACCCTATTTTATTTAATAAAAGCATCTCTTTATTTTAGGTAACTTTATAGCCACTTTTCCAAGTCTTCAGTGCTGTCCAGCTGGCTTCTATTTGGCTTTCACATTTTGTTACCTGAAACGCGTTTAAAAACATTTTGTCAGTGGGAAATACTGGTGAGTGAATCTCAGTTTAATCAAGTTAAGTAAAACCATTGTACAGTATTGAGGGCGGTCGCGCAATTACATTTGTTTCCATCTACCTTAATTACCACCCACGGTACTGTCAATCAATGACTGGTGGTCATGTTACTACTCACAGTGTAGTAACAAATTTGGTATACAAAACCCCAACATACCGACGATAATTGTAGAATACAAATACTCAATCAATGTTTATTATAATGTAAAACATATGAGGTTTTGTAAAAACAGTTTGCAAAAAAGAGATTACTCACATTACTGTCTTATGGTTGTCCTTAATGATTTCCTGGTGATTATCTATTAAATACACAAATGCACACACGTTAGTATAATAACCCAATATTTACATTAGTAATACCCTCCCTGAGACGGCATTCGAACGACTACGTCGGGCAGAACCTCGACAGCCGTTACGGAACCCTGGATCGATCGGGAGGCGTATCTAATACGTAACTGGGGTTATGATACTTACAACGAGGCAGAACTTCGTTATTTAGGGGGGTATTATGCCCGGAAATTACTTTAGCTATGTAGAATTTCGAGAGAGAAAGTGTGTGTGAGCGTCGAAAAGTGAAAGCTGATACTCCCAATTTATAGGGCCTGATTTGGACTCCCTCGCGGCCTGCGAAGGACACACAAGGGGTCGTCGAGCCCCGCGAACTAGGTCAAGTAGGCCCTAGGGTTGGCCAGTCACCGGTGTAGGCTCGACGCGTGTTTGACATGTGGCAGCACTGGGCTGCGCCTCATGTCCACTCGTTCGCGGCCCGCGTAAGACCAGGGGTAGGTCTTCGTGGCCTGCCACAGCCCTAAAAACTTGATTTTTAATTAAATTTAATAAAAATAAAGGTATTCATGGTCTGTTTTCGTATACGGGGTGTATTTTAGGACGTATTGGGATATTTTAATTATTTTTAGGGTGTCAGAATTATTTTGGAGGGTTGTTATATCCTCCCCACATTGTTTTGGAACTCGTCCTCGAGGTCTACTGGAATAGGTATGGGTATTTACTTTGCATCTCTGATTCAAGCTCCCATGTGTATTCTGGTCCTCTTTTGGAATCCCATTTCACCTTGACCAGAACTAATAATTTTGTGTTTGAGATTCTTGACTTTCCTGTTTTCAATCTGTAGAGGCCTTTCTACAAATTTAAGCTGTTCATTTACCTCTATGTCCTTAAGTGGTACTATCAGTGATTCATCGGCCAAGCACTTTTTGAGATTGCATACATGAAATACATCATGTATTCCTGCCATTTCCTCTAGCAATTGTAGCTGATAGGCTACAGGTCCTATTCTTCTAATAATCTCAAAGGGTCCAACATACCTGGGGCTTAGCTTTCCCCTTTTGATGAATCTTACAACTCCTTTCCAGGGAGAAACTTTCAATAATACCTTATCTCCTACCTGAAATTCCAGCGGCTTTCGTCTGTTATCAGCATAACTCTTTTGTCGATCACGTGCTGCTTTCAGTCGTTCCTTGACTTGAATAATCTTGTCAGTTGTTTCTTGTACTATTTCTGGTCCAGAAAGTTGCTTTTCTCCGATCTCTGCCCAACAAACTGGGGTTCGGCACTTTCGTCCATAAAGTGCTTCGAATGGTACAGCATTGATACTTGCGTGATAAATGTTATTGTAAGAAAATTCTATTAATGGTAGATGATCGTCCCAATTACATCCGAAATCAATTACACAAGCTCTAAGCATATCTTCCATTGTTTGAATTGTCCTTTCACTTTGTCCGTCCGTTTGAGGATGATAAGCGGTGCTTAGGTTTAACTTGGTTCGCATTGCTTTTTGGAAACTTGTCCAAAAAAGAGAGGTAAAACGGCTATCTCTATCAGAAACAATTGATAAAGGAATTCCATGTAATGAAACTATTTCATTTACATACAACTTAGCTAATTGTTCCATACTGAAAGTTTACTTCATTGGTAAGAAATGAGCTGACTTAGTTAGCCTATCTACAATCACCCAGATTGTATCATTACCTTTTTCTGGTCTTGGGTAATTTGGTAACAAAATCCATTGTTATTAATTCCCATTTCCATACTGGCATTTCTAATTGTTGCAACAATCCTGAGGGTTTCTGATCCTCGGCTTTGACTTGTGAACATGTTAAACACTTAGAAACATACGCTGCTATATCCTTTTTCATTTCTATCCACCAAAAATTATTTCTTAAGTCCTGATACATTTTATCACTTCCAGGATGCATCGTATACTTAGACTTATGTGCTTCTTCTAATATACGGTGGCGTAAGTTTCCTAATTTAGGTATCCACATTCTTTTCTTATGGAATCTCCAAATTCCATCGGTTCCTTGCTCTAATTCCTTAATCATTCCTTTTAACTTTTCAGTATCATCCTTGATTACTGATTCTTGTGCTTTTCTAATCTGTTCATTTAAATCTACCTGCAGATTTAATTTAAGAGAACATACTCTTTTTGACTTTTCATGATACTTTCGACTTAAAGCATCAGCCACTACATTTGCCTTTCCTGCATGATACTGGATATTACAATCATAATCACTAAGAATTTCCATCCAGCGTCTTTTCCTCATATTCAACTCTTTTTGCCCGAAAACATACCTTAAACTCTTATGATCGGTGAAAATTAGGGCTGCAAACGAACCGAACAAACACGAACAAGACCTTGTTGGTGTTCGTTTGTTAAGAAATATATGTGTTCGCGAACCGTTCACAAACACTTATCGAACGAGATTTTATGTTCGTGTTCGTTTGTTAAGGAAATGAACTTGTTTGTGTTTGTTTGTTAATTTTAGGCAACGAACAAAAACGAATGTTGACGAACACAAATGAGCACAAACTAATGTTCATGAACACAAATGGAAACAGACGAACACAAATAGTCGTTCATGAACATAATATATAATACACTGACATTTATAAGATATTTAATTTGTCGGAATTTTGAAGTATTTAAATGCATACAAAAACTAAAAACGTTAATGAACTATCGAACACAAACGAACACGTTACCGAACGTTCACGAACATAAACGAACAAACACGACCTCTGTTCATGTTTGTTCATTTAACTAAACGAACGAAATTTTTTGTTCATGTTCGTTTGTTTAATAAACAAACGAACTTCCCGCCGAACGGTTCACGAACTATTCGCCAAACGTTTGGTTCGTTTGCAGCCCTAGTGAAAATGGTAAACTTACTACCGTAAAGGTAATGTCTCCAAATCTTAAGGGCAAAAATTATGGCTCCTAATTCCAAATCATGGGTTGAATAATTCTCTTCATGATTCTTAAGTTGTCGAGACGCATAGGCTATAACCTTTTGACGTTGCATTAATACACAACCATAACCTAACTTAGAAACGTCACAATAGACTACAAAGTCTTCAGTTCCTTCTGGTAACGCTAGTATGAGTGCGTTGGTTAGTCTTTGCTTAAGAATTCTAAAGGCTTCTCCTTGTTTTGGTGCCCATTCAAACTTAACAGATTTACAGGTTAGCTTAGTTAAGGGAATGGCTATTCTAGAAAAATCTCGAATAAATCTTCTATAATAACGGGCCAATCCTAAGAAACTTCTAACCTCGGTTGGTGATTCAGGGGGTTTCCATTTGGTAATTGCCTCGATATTGATAGGGTCCATATGAATTCCTTCATGATTGACTAAATGTCCAAGAAACTGCACTTCCTCTAACCAAAACTCACATTTTGAAAATTTTGCATAAAGCTTTTCCTTTCTCAATAAACTTAGAAGTGCGTGCAGGTGCGGTGCATGCTCCTCTTTATTTTTAGAATAAATGAGGATATCATCTATAAAGATGATGTGCGTGAGTGTGTTATGCAAATTTAAGTATATTTTAAGCCTTTTTTACACGTTAGTTAAGTTTTAAATTTATAATGGTGTTGTGATGGTGGTGGGTGAAGTGTGAGAGAGGTGGTGTGCCAAGGGATGGTTTGCAAATGAGCCAAGCACCCCTATTTATAGCCTGAACAGTAGCTCGGGAACGGCCCCGTGTCCAGTGGGCACGGCCCCGTGTCCATCCTCTTCTCTGTCTTCATTAATTGCAGTTTGTCTGCATTAGTTGACCAAACCCCCGTGTCCGCTGGGCACGCCCCCGTGTGCATAAGCATATCTGTACTATCAAGATTTGCCTGGATTCTGCGAATCTTATAGTTGACCACGGCCCCGTGTCCGCTGAGCACGGCCCCATGGTGGGCAATAGAAGCTTCTACAGCTTTGTCTTTTATGCTGACACTTGGGCACGCCCCCGTGTTCACTGAGCATGGGGCGTGTTCAGGCTTCTGTTCTCTTGTTTTTCTTGGGAAGATGCTTTCGGGGAGGTCGGACATGCCACGTTTGTTCCTTTTCTTGTATTTATGTTAGATTTAGCCGCCTTTTTGCTTCTTTTGTTAATTTGAGTTCATTTAATCCTTAAAATACAAAAGGAAGACAAAAGCACACTTTTTCCAACATTAGTACTAAAAAGGGGTTAGTTTTATGCCACAATTGGTGTAATTTATATGTTGCATTTTGCACACATCAAATACCCCCACACTTGAATCTTTGCTTGTCCTCAAGCAAAACTCTTTATAATGTGGCTTTACACTCCCAAATGAAATGGGTAGAAGAGAAGGTTTTTTGGGCTTGTCATAGAGTGTCGGGATTTCCAAGATTCTTTATTAAGTTTATTTTTATTTATTTACAATCCTATTCGTCATGATTTATTTAAAACTTTTCATAAGATAAATTACTTATTAGGGCATAACATGCCTATTTAAAATTCCATTTATATACAAGTTCACATACCTCACGGGGGATTACTCAACACTCGGCCGAAGATGTATTTTAGTGAATCACTCGAGAGCGGCATGGAACTTACTCCTACCATAGGCTTGCCAAGCAATCAATCCTCCTCCTTTTTAACTATAAACCTTTGTAAATATCAATAGGACTTTTGGGTGAAGGGTTAGGCTTGGGTTAAAGGTAGGTGGTTGGGTTAGTGGTTAGTAGAAAAGGGTGAAAAGCGTAAAAAACATCGGTTTTCGTAAGACTTTTTATTTTTGCACTTTTTATTTTGATGAAGCTATTATTCAAACAAAGTTATTTTTTATGAACTTGCTTGTTTATTTCTTTTGCTTCATCATCAACAATTTTTTTTTTTAAAGTCATAAGAAAAACCGAGCTTGTTACTAAAACAAAAGGGTTAAAAATAAAAAGGGTTTTGGTGGGTGAAAGGGTGTTTGGGTTACGAAATGAAAAAGATTAGGCTCAAAGGGGTTAACTAGGGGGATTTTGGGTAGGTGGTAAAAAAAAGAAAAATAATGGTGTAGAAATAAAAAGGGCTAGTCCTAATGCCTCCATCATTTACTTACTCGGGTTTAAGTTGGTAAGGACCGGGAATGTATCGTCGTGGCAAGTTCTAGAGTCGTAAGAACCAAGCGGCTATTCACACAAGAAACGAAAAATGAGCATTTAGTTTAAAGATATGTATTTGTATGCTCAATAAAGGCTCAAAACTCACTTTTGTGGGAATGGGTTTTTATGTGATCAAGTATATATAATCAAATTTTAACTAAGCTTGTCATGCCTTTTCATAATTTTCTTATGTTGGTTCTTTTTATCACGACGCTATCGGTTGTAAATTTGTAAAAATATAACCTTTTTAAAACTTGAAATTCCCAAGTTAAACCTAGACAAGTAAAAAAATGAATTTTTATTTTTGAAAAAATTTGGGGTGATTAGCGGTTCCAATAGAGTTTTGTGTAAGGCTTGTGATTAGGACTTGCAAGATTCAAAGCTTTAGCATCCCCCACACTTAAATTACACATTGTCCTCAATGTGTCTCAAAAATAAGTTTTTAGGTTGATTGAATGTGTAAAAAGGTGTGAAAAAAACAAAATTTTATGTTACTGGGCGTCTGGACACGGCCCCGTGGTGTCCGGGCACGGCCCTTTGTTCAGATCGCCAGTAACAGAAATAAATAAAGAGAAACAGAAGCCTGGGCACGGGGGCGTGTTCAGTGAACACGGCCCGTGTCCAGTTTACCTGAACTGGGCATTTTCTGCAGACTGTGCAGCACGGGGCCGTGTTGGGTGGGCACGGCCCGTGCTGAACTTGCTTTAATGAAGAAAATTTCGTCGGATGGCCCTGTTTTCGTGCATGGGGTGCTGGTTCAAGTTTCTCTTGTTATCCTTCACCATACCGAGTGTGTTTTACTCATTACAACATCATCTAAACACCAAATTAGCTAAAACCATCATTCATTAAGTCATAGAGAGAATTACATAATAATCCTAAAAGTTAAAATTCTAGATAATTAGGGCAAAGAAACACAAGAAATCTAAACCAAGAAGTTCTAGCCTACTACTTATTCTATTAGCAAAATTTCTGAAAAGATAAATCCCTCGGTTAGATGCGGCTTGAAAGACTTCTTTATCTGGGCATGGGTTCCTCACACGTCGGCGAGCCATTCTTCTATCTCCCTAGGGAGAAGAAAGGCGGGCTCATTGGCATTGGTTTAAGGGGGTGCAACCTCCACCGGGACTTCTTGTAGATCTTCAAGAGGAGGTTCCGCTGGAATGTCGTCCCAACCGGTAGGATTGTTGATTCCAAGTGCTAGGTTCCAATCCTCTTGAGGGAGGATTGGTTCCATGGGAGGTATTACAAGAATGTTTAACCTCTGGTGCAAGAGGTTAATTTCTTGAAAACTGTTTTCCAACCCCACCGTAAGATAGTTTATACGGTCTATTAGGACCTCCTCTACCGAAGTCATCTCGTCAAGAGCTTCACGTAATGCCATTACGTAACGTACGAGAGTTGCTTCAATTGATGACCTTCTTTCCCTTCGACTGTTTCTGGAGAAGAGGTTCCACTGTTTTGACTAGACATTCTACGAAAACAAACCAAAAATAGTTTATTTTAATGAAACAGTACACCGGACACGGCCCTGTGCTCAATGAGCACGGCCCCGTGTTCAACTTTCTGCAGATTTTTGGAACAAGGAATCATGGAGTTTCAAATTATTTTTCTAACTTATGAAATATTTTTGAGCAGAAATAACTTAAAACAATGTTGTACAACTTATTTTTAACAAGATTCCTTGAACAAAAAACTAATAACCATCACAATAAAGCTTGGAGTCATGGTGATCTCAAGCTTCAATGGAGGTGTTGATGCAAGAAAGATGAAGAAGAAGGCAATGGATATAAGAGGAAAGGACAAGATGTTTGTAAGAACCTTCTTTTAGAAAATACCTAGGATGGTAGGTGAGAAGATCCTTTCAAATCTCTGTCCCTGAATGATGAATGATCCAAATGTGCAGGATTCTTGGCTGCATTTATAGAAAACGACAGCATACTGGACACGGCCCCGTGTGCAGGCAAGATCCTGACACATTTTGTCCGTATTCTGACAAAAAGTCAGAAAGGAATCTTTTGGTGGACACGGGGGCGTGTTGACCTGGGCACGACCCCGTGTCGAAAGGCTGTTTATGAAGTTTGTCTGTTTTTAAGGAACTTATCCGGATCGGGTGGTTCCTTACTGGATGGAACAACCCCAAAGTGCCAAGATACCTTAATTGCTCTATATTAAGACGAGAACGCAAGAGGTTGTCGGTGAGGGTGATTCCTATGCTATATGTAGGTGGACAAGTCCAACCCTTTCCCGGGCTCTCGTTAAAGAAGGTGTATGCTGAATCGCTCAGGTCTATGTATGCATCGAACGAAGTCGATGGGGAGTCCTTCACGGCACAATCGACACAGGGACGACTATCGCTCAAGTCCTTACTAGAGTTAGAGGTAACATCGGGAACAACGAAGTTGTTTTATTTGAATGCGATCCCAACAAATCTTTTTGGTTATCGTCTTGAGATAAATTATTGAAATCCATCCTAAGTTCTTTTAACCAATTAAGAATTAGATCTTCTAATTGAAATAATTCATCAAGAAGCATTTCTCCTAAAAGATCCGGTTGAGAGCATTCGAGGGAGAGATAAGGATTATTTTTACTTTCGCCCCTCTTAAGGCTACGGGAAAACGATGGGTCTATATAATGGGGCTTATAATTTAGAAAATAACATTCTAATTCTTTATGGGAGCCACCACATATTTGACACCACGTACCATAAGAGTGCCGAAAGTAAAAAATATCAGTATCACTCATGTTTGTGTCAGAAATTACCAACCGTCGGGATCTTACGGTTCTGTTTTCAGTAACTGAATCTTGGGCACGGGGCGTGTTGAGTGGGCACAGCCCCGTGTTCAGCTTACTGTCTGACTTAAAACAGGATTGCCAGTTCCAATGATTGGGCACGGGGCGTGTTCAGCAGGCACGACCCGTGTTGAGTTCTGCAGAAGCTGAAAAACTACGAAAAATCTAAAAAAAACAGAAAAATTAGAAAAAATGATTTGGCCGCTGATTCCTAACTTTCTTAAAATCCTTGTGTCCCCGGCAACGGCGCCAAAAACTTGATGTGCGTGAGTGTGTTATGTAAATTTAAGTATATTTTAAGCCCTTTTTACACGTTAGTTAAGTTTTAAATTTATAAAACACGATATTTTACTAACACCAAACACACATATGGGCAAGTGCACCCATCGTGAGCGTAGTATAGTGTTGGCAAGATACCGAGGTCGTCCAAGGACACAATAGCTTTTAATACCGGTTTATCCTCAACGTCTAATCAAATCAAAAGTTTAGAAAAAGGTTTTAAACAAGTAAAAATAAAAACTAACTAAAATGCTGAAAAATAAAATAAAAGTAAAAACAGATAGACAAGATGAATCACTTGGCTCCGACTCGTGTTTAGTGTAACCTTTGATTATTTCCGCACTTTTGCACTATTTAAGAGATTATCTTAGTTATTGTTGTAGGCCCCTCTTTTGAAGGTGACGTTACCCTCAACCCAGTAGTTTGAGTCAGCAAGGATACAATCCTAAAGGGTCGGATTATTGAAAGATAATTAATTAAGTTATTAATGCATATTATGGTAGGCCCCTCTTTTGAAGGTGACGTTACCCTCGGCTAAGTAGTCTGAGTCAGCAGGGATACAGTCCTAAGTAGCCGGGTTAAAGTATTAATAGTAGCTTACATATGAGGGGATCAAAGAGTTTGGACCCCCGCCATCCAATACCGGTGGGTATTGAAGGAGGTCCTACTAAATTTGACCCAGGTCCTTGCAGGATCTATACACTGAACAAGGCAAGACTCTTACCAAACTGTTCCCTTAACCCCCGACCAGGTAGCCAACATACCTCCATATAGACCGTGGAGATATGAATGGTGAAAATCTTTTATTTTATATAGACAGTAAAATAATGCCAAGACACCACGGACAAACGATAAGGAAGAATCACCTTCAACATAAGAAACTAGTTATTAAAGTCATTAATACATAACCAAGTAAAAAGTGCGAAAAGATTAAAAATAAAAAGTATTACACTAGACACATGTCTTCACCAAGTGATGTAAGAGACTTAGGCAAACATGGCCTTTGATTGTCAAGAACTCTTACGATCAATCTTGGATCCCGAGACGACTCACACACTCTATGAAGGACAATGGATGATGGTGTTGTGATGGTGGTGGGTGGTGGGTGAAGTGTGAGAGAGGTGGTGTGCCAAGGGATGGTTTGCAAATGAGCCAAGCACCCCTATTTATAGCCTGAACAGTAGCTCGGGCATGGCCCCGTGTCCAGTGGGCACGGCCCCGTGTCCACCCTCTTCTCTGTCTTCATTAATTGCAGTTTGTCTGCATTAGTTGACCACGCCCCCGTGTCCGCTGGGCACTCCCCCGTGTGCAGAAGCATATCTGTACTATCAAGATTTGCCTGGATTCTGCGAATCTTATAGTTGACCACGGCCCCGTGTCCGCTGAGCACGGCCCCGTGGTGGGCAATAGAAGCTTCTACAGCTTTGTCTTTTATGCTGACACTTGGGCACGCCCCCGTGTTCACTGAGCACGGGGCGTGTTCAGCCTTCTGTTCTTTTGTTTTTCTTGGGAAGATGCTTTCGGGGAGGTCGGACATGTCACGTTTGTTCCTTTTCTTGTATTTATGTTAGATTTAGCTGCCTTTTTGCTTCTTTTGTTAATTTGAGCTCATTTAATCTTGAAAATACAAAAGGAAGACAAAAGCACACTTTTTCCAACATTAGTACTAAAAAAGGGTTAGTTTTATGCCACAATTGATGTAATTTATATGTTGCATTTTGCACACATCAAAAGACAATTATGAATTTATCCAAATATGGCTTAAATATTCGGTTCATCATGTCCATAAATGCAGCTGGGGCATTGGTTAAACCAAATGGCATGACAGTAAATTCATAATGGCCATACCTTGTTCTGAAAGCAGTCTTAGGAATATCCTCTTCCTGTATCTTTAATTGATGATACCCTGATCGTAAATCAATTTTAGAGAAAAATCGAGCTCCTTGCAGTTAATCAAACAAATCATCGATTCTCGGTAATGGGTACCGATTCTTAATAGTGACTTTGTTCAATTCGCGGTAATCAATGCACATTCGCATCGATCCGTCTTTCTTTTTAACGAACAGTATCGGTGCTCCCCATGGCGATGAACTCGGCTGTATGAATCCTTTCTCTAACAATTTGTCTAATTGTTTCTTTAATTCTTGCATTTCTGCCGGTGCCAAACGGTAGGGTGCCTTGGCAATTGGTGTTGTTCCTGGTAGCAGATGGATTCGAAATTCAACTTCTCTGTCCGGCGGTAATCCTGGTAATTCTTCTGGAAACACATCTGGAAACTGAGATACTACTGGAATATCTTTCAGTTCTTTTCCTTTAGTGTTAGTGATTATAGAAATCAAATACACTAATGATCCCTTTCTTATATAACTAGTTGTTTTCATTACAGAGATGAATTTCGTGGATCTAGATGGTTTGTCTCCTTTAATTGTGATTTTTTCACCCTTTGGTGAACTTACTCGGATTGACTTTTGATCACATAATATACTGGCTTTATTGGCTATTAACCAATCCATTCCTAATACAACATCAAATCCTGCCAGATTCATTGGGTAAAGGTTTGCAATAAACTTTTGATTTAAAAACTCTATTCTTGCTCCCTGCAAGATTTCGGTAATCTTAATGGTTTCCCCATTTGCTGTCTCTACTAGACATTCTTGTGGGAGTTTAGTTAATGGTTGGTTGAGAAGTTTGCAAAATGAAGTATTAATAAAACTTTGGTTTGCACCAGAGTCAAATAATACTTTAGCAAAACATCATTAACTAAAAACGTACCGGTTATCACGTTCAGGATCATCTTAGCTTCTTCTGCAGTCAGAACAAATGCTCTAGCATTTTTAGTAGTCTTGTTGTTCATGGCTGGAGCTAGTTTCGTACAGTTTGGCTTGATATGACCCTTTTCTCCACAGTTAAAGCACATTCCATTATTAGGTTTTTTCCTACAATCTTCTCCCTTGTGTCCTGGTATCTTGCAGAAATTGCAGTAGGTGGAGCATATTCCTGAATGCTTCTTTTTGCAGGCCTTGCAGTATGGTGCAGAAGTAGAACCTACATTTTTCCCACGGTTAGAATTACCGTAGCGGTATTCCTGGGTAAGCCTTTGGGCTAGGTTTCTCCTCTGATCTTCTTCTCGTGTACGCACTATTCATCAGTCAAGGTATTTGCTAGTTCTACAGCTTCTTCTATCGTTTGGGGTCTAGCTGCCTTGACTACATGCCTAATTTCACTGATTAATCCCCAAATGTAACGGGAGACTAATATTGGTTCTGGTGATGCAAGAGTTGGCACTATTCTAGCATATTCAAAGAATGTAGTAGTATAACCCTTACTATCTACTCCAGTCATTCTAAGGTTCAGGAACTTATTTGCTATCTGTTCTTTTTCATTGGGAGGGCTTAATTTCCTTTCTACCATATTCTTAAATTCCTCTCATTCCATATTGTAAACCCTATCACTTCCCCTAGATTGGAGGATAGTGTTCCACCATTCTAAGGCTGAGTTCTTAAACAGATTGGAAGCAAACATTATCTTATCCTCCTCCGCGCACTTGTTTATTTTTAAGAT
>JARYGA010043206.1:0-26393 GCA_030545235.1 Helianthus tuberosus
GTATTAAGAACGTAAGATATGCGCGAAAATGCAAACTTATGCACTTTTTGACGCTTTTAGTCCCTATTGATCAAGAAATTTATTTTTGCGCACCAAACACCTCAAAGCCTATTTCTAAGCTATGTAAAAGATATTTAGGGCATATTTAACTTATGATCAAGTTACGGAATGTTCGTTACAGTACAAATCGACATACTTTCACAGTTTGTCGAAATTAGTCCCTGTAAGCGAATAAACTTGATTTCGCCACACCAAACCCTCCAAAACTTATTTCTAAGTTATTTAGAGGTTATTTAAGGTATGTTAAGCCTATTTCACTATTCCAGAGTGTTCGTTTCATTAAACTGGTTATATTTACACATCCGTGCGCGTATAACCTTCCAGAAAGCGATTTAAAGCTTGAAATCGAACATGAATTGATATGTGCAAACAATACACGTATTTTTACAAATACCAAGTATGAAACACAATATTTCATAAATTTGGTATTTGTTTGATGGTCGCAGAGGCACAGGTGTCACACTTTATAGGGGCGTAAACAAGCCAAGCCGCACATTAGCCACTCGAGATTGGCTTGCTAAAATCTCAACTCGAGCCGAGCTTAAGCCTGATTATACATAATTATAAATATACATGTAAATAATTATAAGAATATATAAATGAAATAGTTATATAATCGATGTATAAGGGCTCGAGGTTGAAAAACTAGTCACGAGTCGGGCTCAAGCATTAGAAATATATAACTCTGACGAGTTAAGTTTAAGCCTAGACAAGCTCGGCTACGCTCGTTTACAACCCTAGCTCTTTGTGTAGTGTTTTACTTGCAACTTTGTCTCAAATAGGGGCTTATTGCATGAAGAGGTAATATAGTGTCTCGGATACCAAAAAAGAAACAAACTCTTAAAGTTAACAAGTAATGAATCCGTAAATTATCACATGTAGTGTGATGAAGAGAGGGAGGGTAGGGATGGGTATATAGTTTTGAATACCGATACCAGGTACCATAACCGTCCTGGCCGAACAAAAGTGGTATTGGTACTGGTCTATGTTTCGGTTTCGGTACTGGCGGTATTCGTAACGATTTTGTTTCGGGAATACCTATCAAATACCAAATATAGCTTAATAAGTTAAATTAAGATAAGATATTGTTATGAATGCATCCATTATTAGTGACTATCCACATTTCTAACTCTCATGTCACATTTATGTTTGTATTAATGTTATAGCTTATATATAGTGGTTCATGTATTTTGTATGAGATACATCAATAAGAAATCTATCTCTCATTCTCCCATTCTTTTCTATACATTGCTAATAGGTTCTAGTTATTACATAACACGTTATCAGTACGAATTGCTTTTGAAGTTGGATTGTATCAACACAAGATCCCATGTCGTATCAACGTTGGCGAAAGAGATAAAAGACAAAATTGTTGATCTGGTATGAAAACCCTTAATTGTTTTAATTTTATTTCCTCTTTTCTCATCGATTGTTGTTATGATAAAACTTGAAAATTATCTTACGCTTTTCTTGATATTTTTTTATTAGTTATGATTTAAGATTAAAATCATCATGATCAATATTGACATCATCCTTATTTAACCAAGATCATAATGTTTGCGTTGATCATATTGTAGAAAGCTAGAAAGTCTTTTAATATAATGCATCTAAAACTCTTCACAAAGTGATAGAGACGATATTGTTTGTGTTATATTTACGTCCACTGTGTTATTCATATTGTTAATTGTAGTTATGTTTATATGTTGTGTTATTTAGTGTAAATTTATGTAATTTACATGATGTAAGTGAACTATACGAAGTGTTGAGGTGTTATTATTCATGCATACTACTTGAAACATAAAGCGACACTTACATAAATGTGATACATTACTATGAACAATGATACATGCATACACACTAATCACAAACATATTTTCAACAAACCTTCTATAAAAATATAAGGACACCAAAACTCTAAGAGTAACAGTGTTTACAATAACATATTCCTATGTATACCTCATTACATTTACATAAATAGTCTTTTATTGTTGTTCTAAATTTTATACAACGAATTACGTTGTTGGGATTTCAAAGAGACATTACAAATTCTAAATCATTATTTGCTTTTAATTTACAAAATTTTATTGATTTTGGGATGACGTTTTGTGAAATCGCCGATAAATGATCTGCAAGGTTACTGAAAAATTTTAAATATATTAATATATAAATTTAATTTTGATTTGGTGAATGGATGTAACTATTGTTATGGTTATGAGGTTTGATTGGCCCATTAATTATTATTTTTTATTAGTATTTATACAATTTATGATGAAGTACCAAATAAAATTTGTATTAAAAGGTTATGTCTAATAGGTTTATTTGAAGATAATTTTTTAGTGCAATTATGTTAATGAATTTACAATAATGCGCATGTTTATATGATAATATGTTATAATATGACAACTACTTAGTTAACTTTGTTGTATATCATTGTTATTGCAATTGTATAAGCCTTTTAGTTGCTATTAGATGTTTAAATATGTGATTTGATTCTATGAAATATTTATGTGGTAAAAGATATTAATTGCAAATTAACATGACACTAAAATTCTCAAGATGCCTGTTATATTTTCTTGAGCAACAAAATTTATTAGTATAAGAAAGCTCATTTACAGGTACTAAAGATTCATATGTTATTTATATGATCGAGAAAGTTGATAGTGACATTTGTTTATGTTTTAAACTATAGTGACAAATATGTGTATATATGATATACCTGTGATTGGCTATATCATGTTACATTTATGCATGAATTACATACATTTTATTGTAAGTAATGAAACGATATATATCTTATTTTATAAAGTTTTTCTATAACTTGTTTTCTACTACGATATGTTATAACGTGGTGTATTATGTAAATTAACTCTACATTATACCTTGATTTTATATGCCATCATGCATCATGTAAATATTGTTGAATAAAACAACGAAACCAAATTTGTGGTTTATATGCTATCATAAAAAAAGTATAAATATGCTTAAATATGACATCAGAAGTGTCATACTCTCTTAATCTGATTATTAATTTATAAAAGGTCATAAGATTTATAGACCGATAATACTACATGACTTGGTCATGTAACGATTTCTCAATTTATAATATATGAAAAAAAGATTGTCTTTAATATAAAACTGGATAAAAGTTATTCATTTGTCACACCTCAGATATGCTTATGAAGTAGCGATACCATTAACAAAGTATGAGTTTAAAATGATTTCATACCCATGTGACTGAACAAAGAATGAGAATCCATGAATGTTTTTGGATTCTATCCCATTGCTTAAAGTGAATATGATGATGATCAGTGTAAAGGTCACGATCATGACCCAAAGAAAATTAAAATGATGCCACCATGAAAGTTTGTTATTATGCTCATGTGGATAATGAGATCAACCATGTTAATTATGTGGTGATTATACAATGATCATTATAAAGGTCGTGATCATGGTAAATGAGAAAATTGTAATAATCCGATATTGATAGTGAGATCAACCATGTTAATATTGAAATCAACCACCAGAAGTGACTCACTAAGAAAGTGATTATACGAGAATATAATATATGAAACATGTATAACATGAATGTTTGAAATAATAAGATACGGTTCTCTCATATTTTATGTATTGTATTAAACAAACACAAGTGCAACTAAAACATGATTGATCCATAAAACCTTCCGATGAAGAATGAAAGCTATAAGACTTGTTCTGGTTCTACTTCATTCCCTGAATTGAATGTGATTATATAACGATCATTGAAAATATCGTGATCATGGACATAATTGAGAAATCTGTAATGACAATCACTATAATAATGAGATCGGTCACCAAAAGTGTTATGATAGCCGAGTTGATAATGAGATTGACCATATCAGAATGATATGATAGCCAAGTTCAGAATTGTAATAATGTTCATAATGAGATTGACCACTATAAGTGGCAAATTATGGTAGTGATTATACGAGAACAAAATATGAGAAAGGATAAAAGTTATATAACACAATAGTTTGCAATGATAACACGTTGTTCTCTCACATAATGCAACTACTACACATACGATCGTAAACTAGAAGTTTATGTATCATGATTATTTACTTAATTGGCATGACTGGTTAGACCACACCAAGTCAATGATGATGTGAAACATAATGAAGAACTAGAAGATTTTTCAAGATAATATTTAGCATGTAATGTTTCCTCTCAAGGGAAATTATATATTTGCAAAAATAAACAAGGGTGTGTATACCTAAATATTCTGGAAGGGATTAAAGGATATGCATATCCCAACATGATACCATTTAGTTTTTTTTTTCTAAATCGATGCATCGTCTAAATGGTTATCAAATCCATAGCTTGAAGCTTGTGTGATTATGGCTTAGCTAATGTGATAGCAAGCACATTAATCCATATTGGTATATTTATTTGATAATAGTGAATTTGATTCCCAAGTTATTAATGATCATTGGAATAAGTGTTATTTTTTAGATGATCGCTAAACATCTATTATTTGGTTACAAATTCAATGATCATGAGAGGAGCAAAAGTTCATTTAGGTACATGTAATTTTATATATAGTACCATCAATTCACATCAAGCCAATAAGTTATAGTTCTCCCCATACAGTTGGTTTTTGGTCAGGAACCAAAGATGTCTTATCAAAGATTTTGGTTGTGCGATATATATTGAAACTCATCCACCATACTGCACAAAGACGGGACTTCTAAAAAGTTTGAGAATATGTTGGGTATAAATAATCATCTATGATTAAATACTTAAAGCCATTAGTGAGAAATTCGTTTATAGCTCATTGGTTTTCACTTTAGTGAATGAATGTTCCCAACATTAGGGGGGATAACAAGCAGTTGGAAAGTGAAAAGTGAAAAGTGAAATGAATTATCAAGTAATCTTGATCCTCAGACTATAAACTATGAACTAGAAGTTTAACGTATAATTCATTTACCAATATTAAAGAACAAATTACCAGACAAGTTCACTGACCTAAATAAAGTGACTAAGTAAGTCACATAATCAACTGCATTTGCTCCAGTTATATTTGTGTCCCAAGAGGACAACCACATACTTTTGTAATAAGTTTATTGCACGCGTAAAGCGTGGTAGACTAGTTGATTCCAATAATAAAATTGCTCGAAAATTGGAGCAAGTAATTAAGATGGTCAAGTCGAGGTTATAGTAATAAGATCTCCTGAAGAGACAATAAACATGATGGTTCAAGAAGAACCCCAGGTACCTGAAAATAAAGAGATCTCGATAAGTTGTATCATGTCTAAGATATGTATGGAATCGAAATAAAAATCGACGTCGTTATACTTTTGTATATAATATTAAGAAATGATTGGCCAAAATGGAAAGACGCAAATAAGGCAAAGCTGAATTCTCTAATGACATGGAAAGTATCTGGACCAACAGTACATACAACTGAGGTTGTAAAATATGTTGGATATAAACGGGTCTTTTATGCGAATTATGTGAAAATCAAATTGAGTGATATAAGGAAAAATTTGTGGCACAAGAGTTTTCACAAAGAACTATGATTGATTATGAGAAAATGTATTCTCCAGTGGTGGATGTATTGACTTTCTAATATTTTATTAGTCTGGTAATATAAAGAAAGAATTGATATTCGTCTTATGAATGTTATGTATCACTTGATACTGAGACTTTACATGAAAGTCCCGAAGGATTAAATTATGTAGGTCATGTAAAGTAAGTTCTCGAGAACAATGTGATCATTCTATACATATTCTAATTTGAATAGGTTATGATTATTTTATATGTTGGATATAATTGGAACTCCTGATGAGTTTCTAAAGCAATTGAGTATTTAAAAGGTTAATTGACACATCTTAACGATGAAGTACTTATGCACCAAGAAACATACATAGAAAACTTGTACCCGGTGATTGAGATATCTCAATAAATAGTGTACACGCATGGTACAATATGAATTTTGGAGATAAAAGCAAGTGTTCATGACATTTTTGCATATGATATAGATATCTATGTGTTAAATGGGCAAATTTATGTAGCAAAACATCTAAAGAGTGAAAGCACATGCATATTTGGATAAGATGGAAAGAATTCCATCATGGATTGATAATGCTAGAAGCATTAATGATGTCAAAACCTCAAGAACGTATTATATGAAGTTGACAAAATACGTATGGACTAAATAGTCGAAACGAGTGTTGTACAACTCGAGATATTTGCATAAAAAGGGATATAAGTTTGATTAAACTAGCCATGTTCTATGTACATTGTACCTTTAAAAGTTCACTATAATCGTAATTTATAATGATGTCTATGCATCATTGAGAGAAATTGTCGAGCTTTTAGAGGGATATTTTTTGAATGACCTTGGTACGGTCTAATTATTATTCAAACTGCAGTTCGAGTATATATGTAATTATATTTTACTGATCCCTCAAGTAAATCTAGAAGATGATATTTGGATATTTTAGTATGGACATAGTTGAACCTTAAAGTATGTTAAAGGTTGTTAAGTCATTTGTTAAAAGAAATGACTATTATCATCTCCTACCAAAGTAGAGATTCTCATTATAGAAGTACCATCGTTAAATGCATAAGTGCACTAATATGTTTTGCTAGCTATGTATGGTTATAATATCTTTCACTTGAGCTTATTGTCATGATATAACCTTTGTCAAGCTAAGAGACATTGGAATGAGTTCAAAGAAATATTTCAGGTATAAACGATATTTGATTATATTTTACTAACCCATCAAAACAAGTTGGACATATGATAATTTTTGGAAGGAGGCACCTAAAGTCTCGTTAGAAGATTATACAACATTGCTCAACATAAAGGATTGCACATTAATGGATCAAGCGACAAATCATTCACTACAAAAGCTTTATTCGACTTTCAAGGAAGATGGACACACGTTACTTAAAGGATACATGTTAAAATGAGGGGGAGACTTATTCAAGTGGCACTCTTTTTCCCTTGACTAAGTTTTGTCCCATTGGGTTTTCTTAGTAAGGTTTTTAATGAGGCAACATACTTGATCCAGAAGTATTAGGGGAGACAATACGCGCTTCACTCTTTTTCCCTTAGCTGAGGTTTTGTCCCACTGAGTTTTACTAGCAAGGTTTTTAACGGGGCAGCATCACCAAGCGTATTAAAGAATAGTATATCATCATGTGGATAGTCAAGGGGGAGTGTTATGAATGCATCCATTATTAGTGACTATCCACATTTCTAACTCTCATGTCACATTTATGTTTGTATTAATGTTATAGCCTATATATAGTGGTTCATGTATTTTGTATGAGATACATCAATAAGAAATCTATCTCTCATTCTCCCATTCTTTTCTATACATTACTAATAGGTTCTAGTTATTACATAACATACATTTTATTTATAAAAGAAAAAAAACTAGTTAATTACCTAGCAAATAAATGCCATCCGGATGGGTGTAGTATGGATTGTGGTACTAAACCAGTAAATTACAGAAAATATCGGTACCATACCATTTCTAAATTTCTATATGCTACAGTATTCGGAGCTTGCATTCAGTAGAGTTTGTATTCCTTAAGAGGTAGTAGGTACCGGTACCATTACCATCCCTAAGGGAGAGGTGACTTCGTTGTGTCGGGTCAGGGTCTGAGAAGAGAGAGAGAGCTGAAGAAAAAGAAGAAGAAGAAGGCTACGTATAATTTCTCTTTTGCTATGTTTTTTTTCTTATATTATGTTTTCTTAATATTAAATAATGATACATGAAATAACTAGGAACTATTAAACGAACTGGAAACGTAATCTGAATTCGTTTAAAAAGGTGGTTTCTTTTTTCGACATTGGGGTCAAATTTATTACATTTTGGTGCTCGTGTATAAATACTTTACTATTAGTGTATAAGTACCTTATTACCGAAGTGTCCTAGGCTAGCCAAGCCCTATCATATAGCGTTTAAACTATGTGATAGGAAACCTACTTAAAATGCCGCTATTAGATAGGTGACATGATTTTTTCCCCTGTATTTTATTTTGTGAGTATTAATATTTTATTTTAGAGAAAAATGCCCGGATAGTCCCTGTGGTTTCACCTTTTTTCACCTATAGTCCCTATCTTTCTAAAACTACTTGAATAGTCCCCAAGGTTTTCCGTTTTGTTCTCGGATAGTCCCTGGGTCTAACTTCAGTTTGTTTTCTCTGTTAAGTGGGTGTTAAGAGGGTGTGAAATGACAAAAATACCCTTTTATTAAAAGGCCAAACCACAGGGACTATCCGAGCATTTTTCTCTTTTTCTCCTTTCCCCCTCTTCTTCTGATCCAACGACATCTCTGTCCAATCCATTTTGACTAGATCTAAATGTAGGTCCGGCTAGGGGAGGATCTAGTCGCCTAATCCTTGTATACGAACCACTCCGGTTGTGCGGAATCCAACCGAAATAGCAAACCGAGATAGAACACACAATAATACGACACGCAAAGTTCAACGATTAACACCACTTGTATTAAACGTATGAAAGGTCCAGTTACAGCTCAATGTTTACAAATCAGTCCTGTAAACTCTCTAAGTGTGTGTGTGTTCTCTGCTAACTGTCATCCACAGAAATGAACACAACACACGGGTATTTATACCCGAACACTGCAGGTCTGGTCGAAGGATCATGCAGACCGGTCGAAAGATCATCTTTCGACCAGGAACAGCTCGAACGATCCATATGAATCACGAAAGATGGGATCTTTCGTGGTCCATCTATCGAAGGTCCATCTTTCGAGCTCATCATCGAAGGATCCATGCAATCCTTCGATGGTGCATCCTTCGACCCAGCCATCTTACAAACATAATGTTGACTGTTTGGCCAAGTCAAACCAGGAGGATGGTTGACTTGGTCAAACTTACAAGACTAACAAGACATCGTTTTACATTGTGACCGAATACAGACAAAGTGCAGACATAAGTGCACCAACAAACTCCCCCTTGGCTGTAGCTTTGTCTGGCTTATCAATAATCAGCTGTTGCTTTATCTCGATCTTCGATCTTGTAAGTTCTCGTGTCTTCAAGTCTTTGACTTCTATTCAAGTCTTCAATGTCGGAGGATCTTTAAAGTCTTCACGTCTTGAAAGAAGAAAGTGTATCAACAAACTCCCCGTATCACGTAGGAAGTGTGTTGACAAACTCCCCCTTAACATAAGCTCCCCCTTGAGTTATGCTCGTGAAAGTCTTTATCTTTATGAAGTGAGATCCTTGTGGTGTTGATGATGGTCAGCGGCAACTCGATCATCTTCATCATTTGAGTGCCTTCACGTCGTGTCTTCATTCCGAAGCTTGTCATCGACCATGTTCTCCTAGCCTTTAGAATCTGCACATGCAAGAAATCTAAACGCGTAATGAGAACAACCGCCTGGAATATCATAAGCAAACGACACACATGTGACCATTGTTTTAAACAAACACCGTCCGACAGTTTGAAAGTTTAACAAATTTTATCCATTTCAATTTTAACTTTCAACGCTTGCAAATTTCGACCGTTTATGAAGATTTAGTCGTTTTCGGTTTTCGTTCAGGTTTCAGGTAACGAAGACTCGAGCTCCAACATCGTACGATCGAAAATAAAATAAAAATAAAATCTTTTTGGCTTTTTGAAAGTTTATATTAAAACACGCCTAAAATCTTTTTGGTATTTTTGAATATTTCAAATGTAAAGACTGAAAGCAGTAAATAAATATATACAGACATTCTTTTTGTGAGTTTCGAGGGTAAGAGAATCATATCAGTGTACGGTCATGCCAAAACGCTCTCTTTGTTCAATTAGTTCACATTAAGATAAGCATCCTATAACAATTATCGGTATTGTTGTCCACTTAAGCTCAACTTATCATTTGTAATCATGGCGAGGGGATACGTTAAGGTATGATTTATACTTACCGACCGGTGTTCATCCACATCACGACACATTCCCGTATCAAGGTATGCACGAGGGTTCATCTTACCGGTGAGTATACCGATTATCATCTGTTTGACCGTATATGATGTGAGATTCTCACTTATTTTGTTTGAAAACAAGTCCTACGTGATATAATCACTTATTGATGAGGAACTTGGTTTTCGATGCATGAGGGCACAGGAGCAAGTCCGTGAACAGGTCAGTACTTTCGTACAGCAGAGAGACGAACTTGACTCCCGGAAAGAATTTGTGATATTTTATCACTTATTTGTTTGGACATGTGATTGTTGATCACTTATTGAGGTCGTATGCAATATGTACACGTATGTATGGTATCATGGAAGATCTAGACTTGCGTCCCCGTTATTTTTCGGTAAAAGATACAACCATGATACCCAGATGATAAGCAGCATAAAGACCGAATATCTCAGAACCTCGGCAATCTCTCAAACGAAATTTCGGTACTAAGACCATATGCCAATGAATGGTTCCCACCCAATCTTCAGTCGATTTAAGTTTATATCACCCTGCACACTTTAAAATGATTGTGAGCCTACCGATACATCTTATATAGAGCTGCTTATCGCTTTTCCATTTAAGATTTAAAGAGGTTTAGACAGACCACTGATGTACTATCATTTTCTCTTTTGCTCGCCAGGAAACTCATTTTTGTTTTTCTATTGTTTTTGTGTTTTTGAAATTTTTCAAAGTTTTTGGATTTTCAAATTTTGGATTTACTCCCCCTAAAATCAATAAACTAAGACAAATTTAAAACACAAAGATATTTACAAAAATGATTTTCCGATGTTGGTTTTACTCTTGCTTGACCTTAATGCCGTTTACCAATAAAAGATAGTCAAATCTTGATTTGTCAAAAGCTTTGGTAAAAAGGTCGGCACGTTGGTCATCGGTGTGGACATAAGCAACATCGATTAGCCTTTTCTCAAAGCTTTTGACAAATCAAGATTTGACTATCTTTTATTGGTAAACGGCATTAAGGTCAAGCAAGAGTAAAACCAACATCGGAAAATCATTTTTGTAAATATCTTTGTGTTTTAAATTTGTCTTAGTTTATTGATTTTAGGGGGAGTAAATCCAAAATTTGAAAATCCAAAAACTTTGAAAAATTTCAAAAACACAAAAACAATAGAAAAACAAAAATGAGTTTCCTAGCGAGCAAAAGAGAAAATGATAGTACATCAGTGGTCTGTCTAAACCTCTTTAAATCTTAAATGGAAAAGCGATAAGCAGCTCTATATAAGATGTATCGGTAGGCTCACAATCATTTTAAAGTGTGCAGGGTGATATAAACTTAAATCGACTGAAGACTGGGTGGGAACCATTCATTGGCATATGGTCTTAGTACCGAAATTTCGTTTGAGAGATTGCCGAGGTTCTGAGATATTCGGTCTTTATGCTGCTTATCATCTGGGTATCATGGTTGTATCTTTTACCGAAAAATAACGGGGACGCAAGTCTAGATCTTCCATGATACCATACATACGTGTACATATTGCATACGACCTCAATAAGTGATCAACAATCACATGTCCAAACAAATAAGTGATAAAATATCACAAATTCTTTCCGGGAGTCAAGTTCGTCTCTCTGCTGTACGAAAGTACTGACCTGTTCACGGACTTGCTCCTGTGCCCTCATGCATCGAAAACCAAGTTCCTCATCAATAAGTGATTATATCACATAGGACTTGTTTTCAAACAAAATAAGTGAGAATCTCACATCATATACGGTCAAACAGATAATTGTAGGTCCGTGTTTCGTGACCGAAACCGTGATTCGTGTGATTATGTTCAAAGACGGAAGAGATTAGCAATGATAAACAAAACAACTTTGTATTAATCCGGTAGTATAACATTACAAATCGGCCCGATTACATGATAACCGAACTAATACCAAAGGAGTATACATTCCGGGAGAGATCAAGTGGTGATCTCTCCCCGGGTGAGGTCTCAAACCTTCTTTCACACTCTTGGTCTTGCAAATGACAAAGTGTTGGTATTTATACCCAACACAGGTTGCATGGTCGAAGGATCTAACTGATTGATCGATAGATCATCTGTCGATCATCCAGCTATCGAAAGATACACATATACCTCGAAGGATGACATATCCTTCGAGGTCCATCTTCATCTATCGATGGATATCTTTCGAGCTCATCGAAGGATATACACAATCCTTCGATGCCTTATCCTTCGACACCAAACATTATACAACCATAATCTAACTGTTTGTCTAGCAAAACCCACACGGTCAACCGAATAACCCTCTCGTTTGACCACTTCAAACGAGCGGGTCTATACACGTTCGATAGACCGTTTCACTAACTATTACAAATTCAGCGTAAAATAAAACTAATCTATTCGACAAGCATCGGACACAAAATCTGCATCAACAAATTCCCCCTTGTCCGTTGCTGTCGAATGCTGAAAATGCAACTGCAATCGATCTTCAGTCAAGTATTCATCTTCTCTGTGTTAACAAATTCCCCCTTGACTGATGATCCAGGTAAGTAGTATCTTGATGCTCCTTGTATAATATTTCCCCCTTAAAGTACGCGTATCCGTGTTGGGTGTTGTGCAATTTCCTCAATTGACCGATCTTCCGCTGATCTTCCAATACTCCAACCGGCATTTGATAAGGGTTCCAATCTTTAAGAACTGCATCAAGTCTTGATCTTGTCATAAGAACTCTATTTCATACAAGCATACTACATTGATAGAGATTTCTGGTGAACTGTCTTCTGTAAACCGTCTTTGTGGAATCGACCAAGTAATGCACTTTAATCTTCAGCATCAACACTCAGGAAAGTCAGCTAGACCAAGTGTATCCCTTGCAAGCTCAACCAGCATGCTTAGTTGAACTACATCCAGATCTCATTGTCTCGCCTTTGTGAAGTTGACCACGTAATGCACTACGGATCTTCAGCATCAGTACTCAGGAAGTCAGCTTGACCAAGTACATCGTTTGCAAACTCAACGAATTGAGTTACCCCCAGATCCCTGTAAAATCCCAAGGAAACATCAAACCCAAAACCGAATCCTGCAGGTCTTCAGTCTTGAACTATCAGCTTTCAGAAAGATTCCCCAGGTCTTCAGTGAACAGCGCTTTTGTAACTACTGTAGACTTTAGAAACCTGTATTTTTCCGTGCAAAACCCTTCACGCTGGCTGGAGAATTAATTAAAATCCTCAAATATGTGTATGTGCAAAACATTCCACGCCGAACCGTTTGTATCACCAGAAAATCACAAACTCTACCACCTGTGATTGCGTTTAGAAATTTACCGAAGAAATTCAACATACGAAATTTTTATTCCCCCTATTTCTTTGGTAAGATCTCTAAACCTTAACAGATTCTCTCCACTTCAAAGAAACTGTCGTCAAATGTTCACCAGTTCCCTCCACTAAGCGGAACTGTCATCAATCTCCGTTGAATGTTCTTGGTTTTTCGAAAAATCACGAAAACGAATTTCTTCTTTGCATATGCTAGTTGAATAAGAACGTCCCCTAGTACCCCGTAGGATACGACTTGTATCCCTCCAAAGACTTTGTGAACTCGTTAGGACCGGTGTTGACATTCTAGGTTCATTCATTCGTTACCAAATGCGAGAATATGACAATAAACAAAAAGGATTTCTTCGTTGCATATTCTAGTTGATAAAGCAATATCGCCTAGTACCCCATCGGATCCGACTTGTATCCCTCCAAAGACTTTGTGAACTCGTTAGGACCGGTGTTGGCGTTCAAGGTTCATACGTTCGTCTTCAAATGCGAGAATATGACAAATAACAAAATGCTTTCGAACATTTTCGAATAACCGATAACAATCATAAACAATCGACGTGCGGAAGTGAACATACCGTTCTCGTTTTTGGTTTTTGGCCCATAATAGTCGCGTCACCATTTTTGACATTTGCATCGGTAACCGTGACTACCCCACAATTTTTCAACCATCAAGTATCATCATTTTTTTTTTTTTTTCGTCATGCCTCAACATCCCGCGATCAGACATCCAGGTCGAAAGACATATCCTTCGATGATGTTTCTTAACCTCGACAGATGAAAGGCAAAATATCTTTCGAATTGAGACTCGAAACTCGAAGGATTCATCCTTCGATTGATCAGACCTTTCGAATGATCAAGATATCTTTCAAATTCTTGATTTTTCGAAAGATGATCCTTCGATAAGGCATTTCATCCTTCGAGGAAAGTAACATCTTTCGAACAGTCTGTCATCCTTCGAACCATGTTTCAATCTTTCGAGCACAGTTTCATCTTTCGGGAGTGGATCTTTCGAAATATGAAGCTGCCAAGAACATCAAGAACACAACGCTGTTTATTTTGCAGATTTGACAAAAACGTTGTAATTTTGATTTTTGATGATGATAACTTGATTATATAGGTGAAAAACATAAAACCCAACACTCGTTCCAGCACAGATCTGAATATTCGGGTCCAGATCTGAGTTTTTCTTGATTTTCACCATTTTTACATCTTGAACAAAAAGCACAAAAATCACAGATCTAGAGCACATGTGACTTAGTAAACGGTTAGATTTACTAAATCGGGCACCATGGCTCTGATACCAATTGTATGTCCGGCTAGGGGAGGATCTAGTCGCCTAATCCTTGTATACGAACCACTCCGGTTGTGCGGAATCCAACCGAAATAGCAAACTGAGATAGAACACACAATAATACGACACGCAAAGTTCAACGATTAACACCACTTGTATTAAACGTATGAAAGGTCCAGTTACAGCTCAATGTTTACAAATCAGTCCTGTAAACTCTCTAAGTGTGTGTGTGTTCTCTGCTAACTGTCATCCACAGAAATGAACACAACACACGGGTATTTATACCCGAACACTGCAGGTCTGGTCGAAGGATCATGCAGACCGGTCGAAAGATCATCTTTCGACCAGGAACAGCTCGAACGATCCATATGAATCACGAAAGATGGGATCTTTCGTGGTCCATCTATCGAAGGTCCATCTTTCGAGCTCATCATCGAAGGATCCATGCAATCCTTCGATGGTGCATCCTTCGACCCAGCCATCTTACAAACATAATGTTGACTGTTTGGCCAAGTCAAACCAGGAGGATGGTTGACTTGGTCAAACTTACAAGACTAACAAGACATCGTTTTACATTGTGACCGAATACAGACAAAGTGCAGACATAAGTGCACCAACACTAAATTAACCTAATCTTTCAAATCACAATCAAACCTCAATATCCACAACAATTCGTCAACAAACCACAAATACAATACGATTTAACTTCTAATTCTCCAGTAACTAACCTTCTGATTCAATTTTTCGCCAAAACCTTTCGAATCAAACCGCAACAACAAACTGAACATAATCAGTTCGCAAACAAATCACATCCGATTCAGTTTTTCAACAAAACATTTCGAATCAAACCGCAAAATAGTGATTTTTTAGGTTAAAATCAGCATAAATCGTTGCCAAATCGTGGAGAATCTGAGCTAGCAGGAAGCTCGTCGTCGTCTTCGTTATTCATGGCCCGGAATGATGACATCGTTAACTCTTGCGGATTTTCATTCCGTAGCAGTGGTGGGTCATCAAATGTGACTATCGACTTCTGCACACCGATCCACTCGGTTCACAGTTTTACGTTCTTCGGGCTTGGGCAGGAGACTGAAACCAGTCCTGTTGTAAGCGTATCGGACCAGGAGACGAGAGAATCGAAAGAGCAGAAGTCGGTTGAGGTGAAAAGGGGAGGCGGGTCTCGAACTCAAACCTAACCAACCACCAGCATCATCGCTTGTCACCGCCGATCGCCGCCGCGTATGGTGGCCGGCACCTCCTTCCTCTCTGATCGAGCCGCCACCCGACACCATCCCTATGCCGTCGACGCCCTTTCTCCAACTCTGTTCTCTCTCCCTGCAGCTCCGATATCTCTTTGTCTCACGTGTCTTGTCGCCGGAACATAATTCAGGTCCGCCGCCGCTCACGGCGGAGCTCCCATCGGCTCGCCGATCGAACCCGAGAAGAGAGAGGGTGGAGAGTTGTCGGTTGCCGTGGGGGGGGGGGTGTTTGTTGTCGCCCGATCTTGAACGAGAAGGAGAAGAAGGGGTGTTGTGGTCTGTTGTCTTATGGAACTAGGGTTTTCATATGTAGAAGTGAGGGAGATGGGTGGTGGGGTTTTATAAATGAAGAAGATGCCCGGATAGTCCCTATGGTTTGGCCTTTTAAGGAAAGGGTATTTTTGTCATTTCACATCATTTTAACAGAGAAAACAAACTGAAGTTAGACCCAGGGACTATCCGAGAACAAAACGGAAAACCTTGGGGACTATTCAAGTAGTTTTAGAAAGATAGGGACTATAGGTGAAAAAAGGTGAAACCACAGGGACTATCCGGGCATTTTTCTCTTTATTTTATGAATACTTTGTATGTAACTTATAAAATATTTGTGAGGAACAGGAACATTTGGCTCATTCTAATATCATTAGACTCACTCATGGGATGTTGCATAAAAGGAGACAAACATTTTCTTGTTTTCGAGCACATGGAAAAATCTCTTTCTCAATTTATTAAGGGAGGTATGATCTTTCTAAACCATCATCTTTTATTTTGTTGAAGACTAAGGTAGCCATTTAAGTTGAATGATTTTGGCAGTTGAACCATTTTCTTTGAAAATCTGACTTCGCATTATGATAGGAGTTGCCAGTGCTGTGAATTATTTGTATACAACAAAACACGTTCTTTGTCATTTCAAATGCAGTGGTATACTACTGGATGAGGTGGGTACTCAGAAGCTTTTTTGATTAATGGTAGTGATAAAATTTCTTATTGATTTTTGCTTTTATGCTATTGTCGTCAAAGTTAACCAATTATCTTTACTTTTTTCTTATTTCAGGACTTTAATGCCAAAATAGGGAGTTTTGGGTGGGGGAATCGTAGTGGTAATCTAGTTGGAAGAGGTGATAGCGTATGGCTTAATGGAGTTTTTGGTTATCTTAGTGCAGACTCTTACACAAGTAATGGTATGTTAATATAAACCAAATGACAAGATTATGCATTTTTGGATCAAGATAAAATTTATATTTTTAAGAGAGCAGTAATTTGTTTTCAATAGAAAAGCCAAGTTCAAACACATGCTTTATAAGCTATGATTTTGAGATCTGAATACCCATTCAATTTATAGGTCGTCGGTTTTTGAAGAATGACATCCATTGTTTTGGGTTGGTGGTATTGGAAACTATAACAGGCAAACTTTTAACCAATGATGATTTTAAGGACGACTTGAAGTCCTTGGAGTCGGTGATGAAGGCTAGTGACATCAAATCAAAGGAAAAGGGGCTAAAGAAAATAATGGATTCGCGTCTCAAAAGGCAGTTTCCCGATAAAAGATGTCATCAAATGCGCTACACTTGTGTTGAAATGTGTTGCAGTAGAACAAGAGGTTAGGCCTTCAAGGGATGACATTTTGCAGGTTTTGAAAAATTTAAGTAATGTTAATGAGTAATGGAAGGAAAGCTCGAGAAGCCAAACTATTCATGACAAGCTTAGAAATAAAAGTGGTTACTATGAGTAGCTGCAACAGAAGGAAGGTCATTGAACATCAACATATGATCGAAGTACAAGGAGCATTGTTACAGTTTGATTATGATCGAATTTATTGAAACCACTATATGTAATCATTTGAATTCACAAAGTTTTTTTCTATATAATATTAGTTGGTTTGCTAAATATTTACTTTTAATTTATTATTGTTAATTAGGGTTTTGCTATTCACTCTGCAATCGATCGGATCACTTTCATGATTTTGTTGGTCAATTTTAGCACTAACATTGTGTTTAACTACTAATATTTTTGTTTGTTTCTTTTAATTGTAACAATTTCCACTGTACTATTTTTTAGGTTATTTAGGAATGTCTTTTTTTTATGTTTTATAGATGTTTCAAGATTTACATACGTATTGTTCGATGGAATGCCTGAGTAAGATTTTAAATTTTCTTCCCTGTTGAATTTTATGGTACACCAAGAACTGAAGAGAAGTAATTACATATATATATAGAAACGGGATCGGGAGAAAACGATCAAAAGTGTGAGAACGCTTCCTGGCCCAACACGTGTCACGCTGCTTAGAAAAGGGCGGAGGGGCTTTTTTGTCCTTTCGTCTTCTGTTTTTCCTGTTTCGTTTTTTCCCAATGTTGTTTTAAATTTTGGTTTTTGAGATTTTTGACGTTAACCAAATTCAATAATTAATGGCGTTTTAATGGTTCCATTGTATCAACATTTTGGCGTTTATGGCGTTTATTCACAACGTATGCCATTGGAGCCCAGAGCGGATGAAATCTATTTGAATGGCGTTTTTGAAGGGGTTTTAAACAAGATGGCTCATTGTTCTATTATTTTTTATAAACATTTTGGCGTTTGGGTTATCTTGGCGTTTTACAATTGTTGGATTATATTTCAGCCACAGTAAAAAAAATACAAGCGAAAAAAATAAATTAAAAATGCTAATCGGATCTCTCTTCACAATATTCATTGTCATCAGTCTCTCTGTTCTTTAATAGTACAAGAACTGACACCAAAATATGGCGTTTTATATAAAACTTAACAAACCCATCGGTTTGTTTGTTTTGCCTGCTCGTCTGTTGTAGTGGCTTTTTTTGTGAATGTTTGGGGACATAGATCTATGACGTGTGGGTTGGTTTTTCGCTTTTTCTTCATGTTGATCTTCATCTTTATCATCATCCCACTGTTAAGTGTCATTGAGCTCTTCTCCTCATCCAAGTCTTCTTCAAGAACAAAAAATACAAAATGCCATATGACTGGCATCAGTATCTTTTTCCTGAAATTTTGTCTATCTCATGCAGCAAAATCTTTCTGAGGTACTCTCTCTGATAACAATTCATTCAGTTTATTTGTTGGCGTTTTACAGTGGGTGATATTTAGTAGTTGCTGGGATGTATCAATTTATAGGATGTCTTTTTTGGCTCCTAAATTAGGCGGTTCATTATTATAATAAAATATATTGTCTTTTCAGTTGCTGTTTTGTAATTAATGTTTTTGATAAGTTTTATCTCTGAAGTCTGTAACACGTCCCATCTTTTAAGTTTGGCGTTTTAGATTTTTCAGTATTTAATGATTTTGTATTTACTTTTTCTAGTTACATTTTCATGTTTTCATGTTTTCTTTTTATTTATTTTTTTTATTTGGGTTTTTTATAATAATTTTTCAAAGTAATTTTATTATAGTTGGCAGTTTTTTGGTGGCGTTTAACTGGATGATATCGTTTTAAACAAGCATTTTGGCTGTTTTGGCGTTTTTATTATATATGGCGTTTTTATTATATAACAATTAACTAAAAAGGAAAAAAAAAAGAATACATAAACAATTGATCTTCGAAATCTTCTCTGTCTCCAGTCTCTTTCTTTTCTCTTTTTTGAATCATGTTAACTGGCTGGTTCGACTTTCGTATGATTCATTTTGTTTTTTTGTTTTTCAAGTAGTTTTTTGTGTTGCTGTTTGGAAGCACACAGTCTGACATCAGCATCTTTTTCTTGAATATTTGTCCATCTCATGCAGCAAAATGTTATTGAGTTTATATCCTTCAGCCAACAATCTTGAATTTTTACAATCAACGATTTTTGATTTTTTAACTTATTTGGCGTTTTACCGATAAAAAGAACGCCACGAAATAAGATCACATTAAACCTCAAATTTTGATCATGCTAAAATTAATAATGTTTTGCTGTATGAGAGATGGACAACATTGTTAATCCTCGGTTAAGAAAGATAACTGACAATGTTGTCCACCCCATACAGCTAAACTTTATTGACAACAAACCTCAATAATGTTTTCGTATGTTTTGGCGTTATAAATTTGATGGAAGTTTAGGATAAGTCGATGAGATTTTACTCAATGAAATGGACTATATCCTCACTTTAGGATTTTGTCTATTTCATTGAGTGAAATCTTACTGACAGCCAAACTGAATTTCAAAAAAACGTTTTTGGGGTTGAAGATATTTGATGTTTGGGTTTTTTGACGTTCCTAAGGCGAATGGGTTATATGAAATATGGCGTTTGGGTTTTTTTTTTTGTGTTTTTAAGTGAAGGTCGTAGATGTTGTATATATAGGATTTTTTTGGCGGTTTTTTAAGGCGGGATTTTACTATAATTAAGTTTGGCATTTTATATTTAATGGCGTTTTACTTAGAATGGTCTGTGATTTTTGTTTTTGGCATTTTATTTCATGATTTGGCGTTTTATGTGGAGTAGTCAAAAGACCCATTTACCCTTAATGAAGCGCGTCCACGTAATAAAATTGATGTTATTTACGAAAACATCACCACGCCAATCTAGTCCATAGATTGTTTTGATCGGACGATCGTTAAGCGTTCTTACCGTTCTCACACTTTCTATCGTTTTCTCTAAATCCAGACCATATATATATATATATATATATATAGGACAAAGATCCGTTAGGAACCACCCCTTATTGCGAGAACCGCGAGAACCAGTGTGAACACAAACAGTAATTCCTAAAAAAATCTAAAAAACACCCAAAAAATTTTTTTTTTATTTTTTTACTATTTTTTTTTGAAAAAATCGCTATATTTTGTTAATAAAAAAAATAAAAAAAAAATTTCAAAAAAAAAAAAAAATTTTTTTTTGAGTAACAGTTATCCATGCACATGTGCATATGTGTCGTTTCTTTGTCAAATTCCGTAATTCATTACAAATAATAGTCAATTGCACTTTCATTTACACTACTACGTGTAATACACTATTTTTTACATTACCAATGTTAGAAATGCACATGTGCATCTATATGCATCAACAGGAAATAAGGTGTTTTGGTACACTACTCTCTTTCATCTATCATTCCATCCATAATACACAAGCATGCACATGTGCATTTTTGTCATTTCTTTGACAAATTCCGTAATTCATTACATATATTAGACAATTCCACTTTCATTTACACTACCATATGTAATACACTACTTTTTACATTACCAATATTAAAAATGCACATGTGCATTCATATGTATCAACATGAAATAAGGTGTTTTGGTACACCACTTTGAATACACTTTCCCTTTCATCTATCATACCATCCATAATACACTATCATTACCTCCTACCATCCATAATACAATATCATTACCTCCTACCATCCATAATACAATACCATTAACAATATTTTCACTTTATTACATGTATGTAAACACTATTTATACCATCCAATCAACATATTACATAAAAAATTGACAACTATAACCAAACCATCAACCACTAGATATAACTAACCAAAAAACATGTATATGGGTCTACTTCTCTATTCAAAATCACAAACTTTTTGTACCAAAACACGTTATATCATGGTTATACCTAATTATGCACATGTGCATTTTGAATATTGGTAATGTAAAAAGTAGTGTATTACTAATGGTATTGTAAATTAAAGTGTAATTGTCTATTCCTGATAACGTATTACCGAATTTGTTGAAGTAATGATACATATGCACATGTGCATGGATAACTCTTACTCGAAAAAAAAAAGTTTTTTTTTTTTTTTTTTTTTTTTTTTTTTTTTTTTTTTTTATGGGAACGAAATATAGCGATTTTTTATTAAAAAATATTAAAAAAAATAAAAAAAAAATTTTGAGTGTTTTTTTGATTTTTTTTAGATTTTATTTTGTGTTCACATTGGTTCTCGCGGTTCTCGCAATAAGAGTGGTTCTCGCATGAACCTTACCCTATATATATATATATATATATATAGGATAAGGTTCATGCGAGAACCACCTTTATTGCGAGAACCGCGAGAACCAATGTGAACACAACCTAAAATAGCTAAAAAAAAACCTAACCCCCACCCCCCCCCCCCCCCCCAAAAAAAAAAACCTAACCCCACCCCACCCACCCCCCCCCCCCCCCCCCCGCAAAAAAAACCTAAACCCCCCTCCCCCACCCCTCAAAAACCTAACCTAACCTAACCCCCACCCCAAGCTAAAATGCTAAAAACTAAACCCCTAAAAAACCTAAAAAAATCTAAAAATTTTTTTTTAATATTTTTTATGTTAAAATTGCTACTTTTAGTAGCAAAAAAAAAAATTTGTCTACTAAAAGTAGCGATTTTAACATTAAAAATATTAAAAAAAAATTGTGTGTTTTTTAGCTATTTTTAAGCGTTTTTGGTTGTGTTCACATTGGTTATCGCGATTCTCGCAATAAGGGGTGGTTCCTAACGGATCTTTGTCCTATATATATATATATATATATGTGTGTGTGTGTGTGTGTGTGTGTGTACTTAGGGGAAAGTTCATTGAGGAACACTAAAAAAGTGGGGAACAGCGGGGAACCGACTCAAACGAACTCCGATTGGACTCATTCCAGCGGCGTTGGAACTGGCTCGTCGAACTCTAACTAAGATCTCTTAACCCTAAATGATAAATCCTGACTCCTAATTATGGCGTTTGGGTTTTTGTTTGTGTTTTTAAGTGAAGGTCGTAGATGTTGTATATATAGGATTTTTTGTCGGTTTTTTAAGGCGGGATTTTACTATAATTAAGGTTGGCGTTTTATATTTAATGGCGTTTTACTTAGAATGGTCTGTGATTTTTGTTTTTGGCATTTTATTTCATGATTTGGCGTTTTATGTGGAGTAGTCAAAAGACCCATTTACCCTTAATGAAGCGCGTCCACGTAATAAAATTGATGTTATTTACGAAAACATCACCACGCCAATCTAGTCCATAGATTGTTTTGATCGGACGATCGTTAAGCGTTCTTACCGTTCTCACACTTTCTATCGTTTTCTCTAAATCCAGACCATATATATATATATATATATATATAGGATAAGGTTCATGCGAGAACCACCTTTATTGCGAGAACCGCGAGAACCAATGTGAACACAACCTAAAATAGCTAAAAAAAACCTAACCCCCACCCCCCCCCCCCCCAAAAAAAAAACCTAACCCCACCCCACCCCCCCCCCCCCCCAAAACCTAAACCCCCTCCCCCACCCCTCAAAAACCTAACCTAACCCCCCACCCCAAGCTAAAATGCTAAAAACTAAACCCCCAAAAAACCTTAAAAAATCTAAAAAAAATTAAAAAAAAATCTAAAATTTTTTTTTAATATATTTTTTGTTAAAATTGCTACTTTTAGTAGCAAAAAAAAATTTTGTCTACTAAAAGTAGCGATTTTAACATTAAAAATATTAAAAAAAAATGTGTGTATTTTTTTAGCTATTTTTAGGCATTTTTGGTTGTATTCACATTGGTTATCGCGATTCTCGCAATAAGGGGTGGTTCCTAACGGATCTTTGTCCTATATATATATATATATATATGTGTGTGTGTGTGTGTGTGTGTACTTAGGGGAAAGTTCATTGGGGAACACTAAAAAAGTGGGGAACAGCGGGGAACCGACTCAAACGAACTCCGATTGGACTCATTCCAACGGCGTTGGAACTGGCTCGTCGAACTCTAACTAAGATCTCTTAACCCTAAACGATAAATCCTGACTCCTAAACTCTAAACCCTAAATCTAATAAATAAGGATAAAACCTAAGCTAAACCGTAAAATCTAACCTATAAAACCTAAAAGCTAAACCCTAAAGGCTAAACCTAAAGCTAAAGCCTAAACCCTAAAGTAAACCCTAACGCTAAACCCTAAAAGCCAAACCCTAATATATTTCACTACTAGAAAAATGGGTAATTGCCACCATAATTTGTCACCAAAAAAAATGGTAGCGAATTTAGGGACCGATTTCTCACCAAAATGAAAATTAAACACGCTTTCAATAATATGGTGGCTAATCGGTGGAAAAATACAAATTAGGTGGCTAAAAAGTCCCACATACAGAGAATTAAAAAGGTATGTTTGAATTGCCACCGTTTTAGCAGTGACAACATGTGAAAATTAATTGAGCGGGTTACAATTTGAATGGGCGGGCAAATATTTTCACTCTCCAAATGTTAGGGTTTTGAATAGAATCCCAAAATTAACCATTCATTCATATTCCAACTTGCTCTTCTCCAACACCTCCGTTTACTTCCTAAACCCTAAATTTGTTTCCCTCTAATTTCAGTACTCCTGTTGTTAGGGTTTTGGTGTGCTTGTGATGAAGAGTGATGGGAAAAGACATTCATGGCGGAAGCATACGGCGGAGGAACTTCCAGAAGTGGAACCTAGACGATCTTGTTCTTGCTAAGCTGAAAGTATTTCCCATTTGGCCTGCTACAGTATGTTTGTTGATTATTGTTTATATGAATTTGGTAGAGGTGATGTCTGATGTCTGTTCATTTGCATTTAGTTGGGTTTTGTTTGACTGGCTTGTTAGTGTTGAATAGATTATGCACTAGGTTAACTGAATGAGTTGTTGATGACGAACTGTTGTCTATTCTGCACACAGCCATTTCGGCTTCATTTAGAAGGTCCATCTGATAGCATGAAATTGCGAATTAGTATATGGACTGAGGCATTTTTGTTCCTTCATATTAAAATTGAGATAAACATGTTAAAAAACAATTAGAAGTTGCTCTCAGTTTTGAAGTAACACAACAAAAATCCCGAGGATTTCCAGTTTGTATTTAAAGGTTGCTTTGAATCTACCAAATAGTATAATGAAAAAGGTAAACTTACCCTTCATTTTTATATGCACTGGTGTGCACCCAATTGCTTTCCAAAGTTATATTAGAGTTTTTGATATTTCATAGTGAATATAAAATAGCTCTGTTCAAGTATCAATATGTTAAAATGAAAAAGGTCACCAACACAAATGGGCTAATCAAATTGATGCATGCCTGTTATTAGCATTTTGATAAATTCGGAGAACACCAGGCTAATGATGTTAGAGATTTGCAACCAAAAAATGTTGTTTCTTTTTTACAGAGTTTGCTGATTTAGGGTTTCATATCCCAAAACCCCAATTTCCTCACGACAAATCGATTATGACGTGATTTCAAACCATATTTAGATTGATCATCGTGTTGATTATTGATATCCTCCGTCTTGGCTCGACATCCAAGCTAAGAGCATTGGAAGAAGATGAATCTGTTTGAATCACATCTAATCTTTCTGTAAGTGAACATGGGTAATTGATGGATATATTATGTGATGGTTTAAGTAGCCAATTTGAATTTGAGCTTGATTGATGCTGAGATTAGTTTTTCTTTTTTTTTTTTGTTGCTGCAAGGTTTGCAAGTGAAAATGGCAACTCCTCTTGAGGAGCTTCTGATTGATGAAAAAAGGGTGGTGCTAAAAATGGCAACTCAGAGCTTGGTGGTTTTGTTGTCGCCGCCAAGGTTGCCATTATGGTTTAAAGGTACACTATTTCAGCCCTATTTGTTTTAATTTAGCCCTAATTATACTTCTCGCAATATGTTTTAGAGAGAGTCCTAGTATGCTCTATCAATATGTCTTGCAAAATGTTTTAGAGAGATTCCTAGTATGCTCTCACCAGTTTATTAAACTATGCACCATTAATGTAGTCACTTTACTAAACTATGCACCATTAATGTTATCAGTTTGGTTTTAAACTGATAAAATAGTAAAATGTAGTCACTTTATTAAACTATGCACCATTGATGTTATCACCATCACTGGCTATTCACAAACTGATTTGAAACTGGGTAAAACTTGGCTGAAGCTCGAAATGTCAAAGGGAGCTGAAAACTTGAGCTTCAACATGGCTCGGATACAACTCGAGTCGATGCATGACCCGTTTTGACTTGAGACTTGTTCAACCAGTAATCAAACTCAATGCAGTCCGACCCGTTATGGCTCACTATCCGACCTGCATGACCTGCTATCTCTACTAGTGACTCACGGTTGTTATCTAGAAACTCCAGAGTTCATGGAACTAGAACCGTATTAAGAGGATTATAATGAACTCGTAGATATATATGCCTTTCTGATGTGCCTACTTGAATTGGTGACATTTGAGTATCCCTATATTGAATGTGCAAATGCTGCTGAAAGCCTGAAATATATAAGTGACATCTGTAAGTGTTTATGCCACCTGCTATGTCTGTTCATTTCGTTTGTCACATAGATTAACTTTATCAATTAGTAAGGTACATGGCTGTGTGTGTTATAAGAGATGCTTTATGCCTAGAAGAAATATACATTTCTTTACTATTAATCTAAGCTTAGAATAGTGAGTAAGACTGTCAACAACTAGCAAGTTTGCGAGTATTAAATAAACAGAGGCAGAAAACTTTGTTTCATCAATCTTAAGCTACTTTTAGTTATGGTTGCTTTAAAGGGTGTTTTGAGATGTAATTACATCACTCCGTAGTTTAATATTTTCTATTTCAACACTTATAAAAATATAGTTAAATGCGGTCACAGGTCTCTAATGATGAGTCCTAGCTTTTG
>JARYGA010043207.1:0-43369 GCA_030545235.1 Helianthus tuberosus
AATCCGAGTATCGAACCGTGGACACACTAGTAGCGACTCTTGGTACTAGTCCTCTATCGACTCCTAGCCTAATAATTTGGTTTTTGAGAAAATGGTTTTTAAATCAAATGCAATTAGAACAAATAGACAACTAAAAGAAAATAGCAAGCTTGGACGACTGGAGAATGGACTAGAACTAAAGTATGGGTGAAAGTAGGTTACCTAGGCAAGAATCCCTAGACTCATGAATAAAATCCTGACCTTTGAATTGAATGAATATTCTGTCTAACTCAAAAAAAACCCTGGAAGATAAACCGAACCTAACAGGACACGTGAAGAAGTGCTAAAATGGACTGACTCGGATTATTGACCACCAAGTCACACAACTATCAGGTATAAAGTAATTTACTATAACCTTCAAATTATAAGCTGGCATACCTAAGAACACTGGAACCTCATGAAACTCTAGACGCGAATAAACAGGTGAACCCGAGTGAATTGGTACCCAAACTGTCAAACAACGCCCAACTAATAACCTAGTAATTCTAGATTAGATTTCTCACTTCCAGAACAGGTTGCACGTCTTAATCTATTGGTTTTAATAATTATTACACTTGAATTATATTCCTCACTTTTAAGTTCTAGACTTAGAATTTAGATTAACAACCTAGACTCACTCCCGAGTCTAGAGTATATTTCTAAGTATCTAGAATAATGGAATTAATAAATAAATCACCAAACCGATCAATACCAACACGCAAATAACTATAATCGGTTTTCAAATTTATAACATGTAAATCAACACATTCATTCAAAAACAAAGGTTATTCAATCAAATCAATTGGCTAGTTCATCAACCTAAGCAACTATAACAAGTTTAGCTACTCATAGTCGAAAGCAAAACAAAAATAAATTTAATGCAAGTCGAATCAGAGAACATTGTCAAAGTATCAAGTTAGAGTAAACCGGAAAACATAAACAACGAGTTCTAATTGAAAGCCTAAATCTTTACAAGGTAATCTTCAAACTCGAGCCTCCACTTTCTTCAGAACCTTGAAAATCGTCCCCTTGAAAATCGTCCCTGATGAATGCTTTCAAATCATCCAATAGGTTTCTATTTCTAATTGTATCAGCAGCTCTTATGCGAACAGTAAGTAGCCTCTAATTCGCCCCCCCCCCCCTCATTCAGTAGGGTTATGATCTATTTATCTCCATTAAACAAAACCTTCGTTCTGTAGGGTTATGATCTATTTGTCTCCATTAAACAAAACCATATTGTATCCTAACAGAGGTGAAATTCAATTCCACACAAATGGGCCTTGTATAGCCGTTCTTTAAAGTGAGATTGGCTCGTCGTTTACTCCTCTTGTATGCGTGTGGAATTTTGTGGTAACAGCTCCCTTTTTCGTACCATATGTATTAGTCAAGTTATCATAATGTGACCCATAAGTGGGTTAAACTCCAAGAAGAAAGTAATCGAAGAGACAATAACGTGGGACAATTTTCTACTCCTTTTTCATTACTCAATTGAAAACTAAATACATGAATGAAAAGAACGTGAAAGAGAAACGTGCATGGAACTACCTACTGGTGGAAGATGATAATGGAAATCATGGATGCAAGCAATTAAACAAAACAATTAAAACGTGAATGCAAAAATAGTGGGACGGTGGTTATTGACTTGCTCTCTAATCCTCAGACCCTGTAACGAATGGGCTTGACTACATTCCTGCTGGGCCGACCTTTAGCTACTGGATCAGCTGCTGCTTAGGCCTGTTGTGTTACTAGGTTTGGTGTAGTTGGGCTCGGTTGCGTCGTATCAGTAGCCGTCCCCTGAAAACGCACCTCGTCCTGAAAAGCTGGGTATTGAAGGAAAAATGCATCCTCATCTTCCCATGTCGCCTCATATAGATCTTTTCCAAACCATTTAACAAGAACTTGAACTAGGCCCTGTTCATTCACCCTGGTGTTAAGAATTTCTTCTGGCGTATACGGGTCTGTTTCTCCTACTTATGCCAAATCACCTGGAAAATATGTGGAGGAATGAGATTGCACACTCGGTTTCATTAGCGACACGTGGAAAACCGGGTGTCTTTTGGCCGTCGACGGAAGTTCCAATTTATAGGCAACTGAACCGATTCGTTCGATGATGCGATACGGCCCAAAATATTTTTTTGAGAGTTTATGATTGTTTCGATTATCCACTGAGGCTTGCCTATACTTTTGCAACTTGAGATAAACAAAATCATTAACTTGGAATTCCTTTGGTAGTCGGTGGCGATTTGCTTGCTTGACCATGTCGGCTCTTGATTGTTCTAGTGCGTGCTTTAAGAGAACCATTAGCCTTTGATGGGCTTCCAGTGACGCCTCAATGGAGGCTGTAGAGGTATTCTGTAGGTTGTTATCATGAATGGATGTCGCTTTCCGCCCGAATACCGCTCGATACGGGGTCATGTTAATCGATGAATGGTGAGATGTATTGTACCAGAATTCTGTAAGGTAAAGATATTGGTGCCATTTTTTTGGTTCGTTGTGAACAAAGGCTTGCAAATAAGCTTCAGGGCGGTGGTTTACGACTTCCGACTGGCCGTCACTTTGCGGGTGATAGGAACTGGAATGATGAAGTTTGGTACCAAGTTGCTGGAATAGTTGTTTCCAGAAGCGACTGAGGAACAATGGGTCGCGGCCAGAAACAATGGATTTTGGTAGGCCGTGGAGTTTGTAGAATTCCCTAAGAAAAATTGTGGCTAAGGTTGAGGCTGTGAAATTTGGTGAAAGGGCGATAAAGTGTGCGGCTTTACTGAGGCGGTCTACAATAACCCAAATAGCCGACTTTCCTTGGGATGGAGGTAATTGGGTGATTAAATCTATGGTTATGTCTTCCCAAGTATTGGAGGGAACGGGTAGGGGTTGCAATAGACCATATGGTTTGTGGTTTTGAGGTTTAGTAGTTTGGCACACTGCACAACTCTTAATAAAAGTAGTGACATCTTTTTTTAAGTGAGACCAAGAAAATATTTGAGATAAACGACAAGCGGTTGCGCCAATACCCGAATGACCCCCCAAAGTTGATGCATGAAATTCTTGTAATAAAAGGGTACGCAATTCGGCTAGTTTGGGAATGTAAAGTTTACCATGTAAAAGAACCAAACCATCTCTGATTGAATGATGGGGAAATGACGAAGGATCATTTTAATCATTTATAGCAACCTTTTTCCATCTTCATGTTCAACATAATAACGACGAATCGTATTCAACCAAGTTGCATTTGGAGTCGATAAAGCGAATAAAACTGGATGCTCAATTCTGCTCAAACTGGCAAGGTGGCAACCATGGTGGTCTCCATTCCCTTTTGCCGAAGGCATTCGGGTCTACATCATTGAACTTGGAGCACCGGTTTTCGATTGAGACATGGCTATCGAGCAAGACATGTATATAGCAACGGTATGGAGGTCTTGTTGGTGAGAATGGTAGCTTGAGGGTAGATGGAATCTAATGGTGACTGTTGTGGCGATGATGTAGGAATCGGTGGTGAAGCGACCCTTCCAAGAGACGATGTCGGTGGTATTCGCGGTTCTTGGCATGGAAGTGACGAAGGATCATTTTTAATCATTTATAGCAACCTTTTTCCATCTTCATGTTCAACATAATAACGACGAATCGTATTCAACCAAGTTGCATTTGGAGTCGATAAAGCGAATAAAACTGGATGCTCAATTCTGCTCAAACTGGCAAGGTGGCAACCATGGTGGTCTCCATTCCCTTTTGCCGAAGGCATTCGGGTCTGCATCATTGAACTTGGAGCACCGGTTTTCGATTGAGACATGGCTATCGAGCAAGACATGTATATAGCAACGGTATGGAGGTCTTGTTGGTGAGAATGGTAGCTTGAGGGTAGATGGAATCTAATGGTGACTGTTGTGGCGATGATGTAGGAATCGGTGGTGAAGCGACCCTTCCAAGAGACGATGTCGGTGGTATTCACGGTTCTTGGCATGGAAATGACGGTGGTGGTACGTGGCTAAGCGGTGGTGGTCAGAAACGATGAAGCATTGCAATAGTGAAAGACTTCCATGTAAGGCATTCCGGTCCTCGATACCATGAATTGAACCAAGAAAATGGTTCGTCATTGAAGGACTCAACAACATAAGGAAACCGTTCTTCCTCATAAATTGCATAAAAGGAAAAGAACCATTCCGAATCACAAATCCACTGGGCAGGATTGTAACCGGTGAAGCGAGATAGATACGCGGCGTCCTCAAGTTCGTCCAAAGCCATGGAGGCTAAGGCTCAATGAAAGCACCAATTAATGTGACCCGTAAGTGGGTTAAACTCCAAGAAGAAAGTAATCAAATAGACAATAACGTGGGACAATTTTCTACTCCTTTTTCATTACTCAATTGAAAACGAAATACATGAATGAAAAGAACGTGAAAGAGAAACGTGCATGTAACTACCTACTGGTGGAAGATGATAATGGAAATCATGGATGCAAGCAATTAAACAAAACAATTAAAACGTGAATGCAAAAATAGTGGGACGGTGGTTGTTGACTTGCTCTCTAATCCTCAGACCCTGTAACGAATGGGCTTGACTACATTCCTGCTGGGCCGACCTTTAGCTACTGGATCAGCTGCTGCTTGGGCCTGTTGTGTTACTAGGTTTGCTGAAGTTGGGCTCAGTTGCGTCGTATCATATCACCTCCAATTAATTCCAAGAGTGTAGGAAATATTATATATAATTATGTACATTTTAGACCACATCAGGGGAGGAGAGAAGATGGAGGTGGCTAGGGATGAGCAAATGGTACCCGTTACCGAACCGGTACCGGTACCTAATTTACCGAACCAGGTACATTTTCGGTACTGATTCGTGTGACAACTGTGCTCTGTAATCGATGCTTAATGTAAAACAATACCAATTATCAATAAAACAATGTGTTTTGGTGTTATTATATGTGTATTTGTGTATTTGTGTTTGATAATTTTACGTTTTGATTCGAGTTCGGTTTCAAGCTTTAAATCGCTTCCTGGAAGGTTATACGCAAACTGGTGCGTAAACGCAGTCAGTTCAATGTGACAAACACTCCGGAATAGTGACATAGGATTAACATACCTTAAGTAACCTTTACATAACTTAGAAATAAGTTTTGGGTGGTTTGGTGTGTTGAAAACAAGTCTATTCGATCGCAGGGACTATTTGTGTCAAACTGCGAAAATATGCCGATTCGTATGATATCGAACATTCCGGAACTTGATCATAAGTTAAACATGCCCTAAATATCCTTTACATAGCTTAGAAATAGGCTTTGAGGTGTTTGGTGCGCAAAAATAAACTTTCTTGATCAACAGGGACTAAAAGCGTCAAAAAGTGAATAAGTTTGCATTTTCACGCATATCTTACGTTCTGAATATATCCGGACATCCAAAAATTTTTATAATCATTAAAATATTTTATTTCAGTGATTGGAATGCAAAAATTCCATTCGTCGCGCAATTTGGATCGTTTTTGCGTCCGTTACGATTTCCGTCGTAATTAATCGAATAACGCAACCGTACGACCAAATGAACCGACATCCGAGATGTTTTTGAGCATATTTTAAGTTCTCTATACTTTAACTTCATTTTAGAACTTTGAAATGGGGTTAACGGGGCTTAAACGTGTCAAAAATGCATCGAAAACCAAGTTTTGGGCTCGCAGGGGGCAAAACTGACAATATGCCATAGTTGCTAGGAGGGGTGCGTAAGCCTGGCCCTATTCCTATGTAGCCCATGACAGAATGCCAGTACAGAAACATTGAATCTGGTATTTGAGCTGGTTTTGATGGTTTTCAACCCCTGATTTTGGATTCTATGGACTGGTTTTGAGTACCCCTTGTATTACAAAACCTTGTGCCCACATGTATGGCAAAGATTAAGGCACGAATTGCGAGGAACAATCCTAACAGTTGTGGGAATTCTATAAATACCCACAAGTTCTCATTCATTCCTCACACCTTGATTCATTCTATGCTCTAAGTTGGGGTTTAACACCTCATACCTGAGCAATTTGAATCAAGACTTCCTAGCTTGGACCCTTTGTAAGTATTCTTTCGTGCTTTTATGCGTTTTTAAGCGTAAAAGTCAAACAATGTTTGACTTTCTGCTTTGACCAGTCTTTGGTCAACACAAAGTTCGTTTGAACTTTGCAACGTGAGCGTAATCACGATGGTTATAGTCCTTTGTGACTATACCTACTGATTACCACGTTGATTAGGCGTAGTGACGAGTCATAGTTTCTGTCAAAATACGTGCTTATGCGTATTTTACAACCAAAGTAATCTCGGGTATCAAAACCCTTTGTTTTGATATCAAAACATGTTTTCCAACTTAGTTAAACATGTTTTAACATGTTTAACTCGTCACTTTTAGTCTAGTGCTTGTATAGGGTCGTAAGGTAAGCGGTCTTAACAACCGCTTAGACTTTCGAACCCGACCCGTTTGGTCGATCATTAGGATCCGACCAAGCATATTTGTGACCATAGTTGTATAGGGAATAACCTTCCGAGGTTGTACCTTATGGTCACTTAATTTAATTAGTTGTATGATAAGTAGTTTATATGCCTTAGGTAAATGACCAAAATGCCCTTTTTTGCATAGTTGGATTTTAAGCATATGTAACTTAACTTTTGTCACTAAACTGATTATGCAACAAATTTAAACTTGTTAGGGTATATAATACTTGTCATATGACTAGTTAGGCGTCTCGAACACGCTTTTGCGCGCACGACGCGTTAACGTAGCGTAAGCTACCTTAATGGGTCGTAACAGGTCGAAAGCACTTAGGTTAGGTTCCGTTTTAAAATGTAGTCTTTGTTAAACCATATCATATGAGTCCCAATACTCATTTGGTTTACGAGACCTCATTCTACCCGATCTTCCGATTTAGGTGTCGATTTATTTAACTAGTAATCCGATTACTAGGTACTACTTGACTTCCTTATTTTGCTTGAGGTTGTTGAGTTCTTTGGATTGAGGATACTTTGCACTTCGATGTGAGTACATAGTTCCCCTATTTTACTGTTTTTGATTGTTTTGGGGTGATTCATATATGTTAAATGATTTCGATGTTTTTAACGATGGTTTCAAAAATGATTAATATGGTTTATATAAAACTAATAACGATTTCGATAATGTGAACAAACTTGTTGGACGTAGTTACATAACGAATAACATTCATTAGTTTTGGCCGAACCAACCAGTATTAGGTTATGGTACCATAGGATCTGACAAATCCCGTTATCAGACTGCACCCATGGTAATGTGTGGGGGTTATGTAGGTAACGACTGAATCTGTGATTGTTAACTTACCCTTTGGTGGTTTGTTAATGCGAGAGTAGCGATAGGCGAGTTGCGAAGGTTTGGATGTTATTAGCGAGGCGACCAAAAGTAGTTTTCACAATTAAAACGAGAATGATTTAAACAATTTAAACGATTTTGAAATGATTTAAACAAGTTAAACGAATTGAACAAATGATTGGTTTTGGGTTGTGATTAGATAATGGGACGGGTGTAACATGATAAAAACATGGTAGATACGCCGCTGGTACTTCTTATATATAAGTGTTTTTATCATATTACATTCCGTGGCATTATTTAGTTCACTTGGGTAAACGAGGTTCAAACGATGTCACATAACGATGTTTTCTAAAAGATATAAACCATACAAGTTTTATTAACGAGATGATTTACAATTTGATTTAATTAAACAAATGTCTTGGGTTAAGAATCATGGCTACGAGATTTTATAAACTACAATCAACTTGATTTGAGTTAGTTATTTATGTTGCAATACTATACACTTTTCAAAACAAGGTTTTTAATGAGGTATTGCAACATGTAAACTAGCCATGAATCCGACACTCTCATAAAATCTATGTGCTCGCCAGCATTTCTTTGCTGACTTTGTTTTTACATATGTTTCAGGTGTTGTTGAATGATGTTGATTGCTAGGATGCATGCTCACTTAGGACTGGACGAGGCCTTAGTAACTTAATAACAATGATAGACTGCCTTTTACTTGTTGATTTAAATTTCAAGACAATGTAAATTATCTAATGAATCAATAAAACGAAACTTTTGAATTCATGGTTGTCAAACAATAATTCTGCTGCTCCACTCCCCGACGTTTCCGTCGCGGTTTCGTTGTTTTAACGTGGTCGGGTTGTGACAGAAGAGTTTGTATCAGAGCCAATGGTTATAGGGAATTAGGTTATTAGTAATGCTTTGACTTAGACTATAACTTCTCTAGGACCCTAACACAAGTTTATTTTGCGTTTAGATTTTAAAACAATACCGTTACCTATCCTTAGGTGATAACCACAACGAGAACACAATAACAAATCCGATTTGAAAATCAATCATCTGTCCTAAGATGATTTCTTATAAGGTTTTGAACCCTCTAAATTTTCAAAATCTCGTCAAAGTTTGGGTCTTATAGTGTGAACACGTGCAATCTGGAAGAGTGGATGCCTGTATACTGAGTTTTATGTCTAAGGCTAGAGTGTTCGTACAAATCCACATAATCGGACCAGTCACTCTTACCTGGGAACTCTTGGGGTGAGTGCCCACTTATAGGCTAAAGCAGGTTTCGCGATACATTATATTGACCCATTTACTTTGATTAGTCACCGCGTTTCGTTTGTTTGTTGGAGGTTACGAACAAATAATCGCCTTCCTTATGTCTTGTCGATGTTTTCAATACCTCTTTTGTTTATCCAATTGTCGACCTCACTCGTTTCTCATCTTTCCTTGTTCCTTTTAAAAAATGCCTCCTCGGGGAGTGTTGTAACAGAATCATTGTTTCATAACACATGGAAATTGAAATATTGTTTTATTGAATAAAATAGTTACAATGTCTTGACAATCAAAGAAACATAACATAAATAACTAGTCTTGCATCTTTTATTGTCGCTAAGGCCCAAGTCCGCCTAAGTGTATCTTGATAAATCCTATGCATCATATCCTGAAACACATGTGAAAATAGGTACGTCAGCATAAAAATGCCTGTGAGATATATAGGCTTAAGAAAATAGGATTCATGACTTATTGTTTAAGAAAATGTTTAGTCATGAACCTTGTAATTTGAATTGTCTTGTAAATCATTTGAAAAACGATAAGATCAGATGATATGTATAAGTAAGAGAATAATGTATGGTTAAATGAATAACCATATAAAAATGAGTTTGTATAATTTAAGTTGTTTGTAAAACAATGTATTGTGAAAAGTATGTTATTTGTATAAAATGTTATATGTCCAAATTGAAATGATTCAAATAACGCTACGATATGTAATACCATACAATCACTTATATATAGGAAGTACCAGCGGCGTATCCACCATGCTTGTATCATATTACACACGCCTCGTTATTCAAATCACTTACCCAAACAAACCACCAATGTAAGATGTCTATGTTTAAACCAATTGCCAAACGTATTGAATAATATGTCAAAATGTTTATGTCAATATGTAAATCATGTAATGTATAACCAATGTCAATAATGTTTATGTGTCAAATGTAAATCATGTAATGTGTAACCAATGTCAATAATGTTTATGTGTCAGATGTAAATCATGTAATGTGTAACCAATGTCAATAATGTCTATGTGTCAAATGTAAATCATGTAATGTGTAATCAAAATGATATGTATGGCTAGTGAAATATATCAACTAAACCATATGCACAAAAACAAAGTATTGAAGTAAAACACGGTTTAAATCAAAGCTATGTTTTGTGGAAATGCAAGCTATACTGATACAAATATCTATGCGGTATTGTGAGAATGCATACATCCAAGCCTTGAGACTGTGGCGATAAACCCTTAAACAAATTAAAGGTCTATCTTGTTGTAAATGTATATCGAATTCGGTCATTCCTTTCATCCCCACCTACCCAGGATGTCCGGAACGGGAGTTGTCAATTCCTATGGTACCACTACCTACTAACGAACGGCGTGATCGGTGTTAATGAATGTATATTGATCCATCAAAACAATCCAAATATCATATCAAAATGTAAGCATGTGATGAAAACAACTGTACTAAGTATGCAACAAATGAACATACATAGCATGTGATGTGATGTGAAACGATGTACTAAGTATGAACTAAATGGACATACATCGCATAAAATGCAATGTAAGACAATGAAATCATGTACTATAAATGTACTAATGAACATAGCAAGTACATGATGTGAAAACATGGAAAGCACGAAAGTAACAAGTAGGCACATGTGTTCCACCCCAAAATGTTTGGAAAACAGTAAAAGAGGGGTCTATGTACTCACTTGAGATTGCTCAGAAGTCCTAAGATAACCACCAAGCAATGCTAGAGATCACGGAATCAAACGACACCTAATATTGGTAACTATGTTAATAAACCAGACCTAATATCGGAGGATCGGATAGAATGAGGGTTTGTAAACCAAACGAGTATGGAGACTCGTGTAATATGATTTAACAAAGCCCACGTACTAAAACGAAACTTAACCTAAGTGTTTGTGACCCATTACGACCCGTTTAGGTAGATTATGCTACTTTAACGCGTCGTTCGCGTAAAACGCGTTCGGAACGCCTAACTAGTCCTATGACAAGTAAAATATGCCTTAACATGTCTAATATGGTTGTCAAATCAGTTTAGATGTCAAAAGTTATGTTACATACGTTTAAAACGAATTTTGGCATTAAAGGGATATTTTGGTAATTTACCTAAGGCATATAAACTACCTATCATACAACTACTTAAACGAAGCGACCATAAGGTATAACCTCGGAAGGTTATTCCCTATATACTACGGTCACCTAATGTGTTTGGTCGGATCCTAATGATCGACCAAATGGGTCGGGTTCGAAGGTATAAGCGATTTATTAGATCGCTTACCCTTACGACCCTAGACAACGTGGTAATCAGTAGGCATAGTCACAAGGGACTATAACCATCATGATTACAATCACGTTGCGAAGTTCAAACGAACTTCGCATTGACCATAAACTGGTCAATGCAGAAAGTCAAACAAAGTTTGACTTTCGGACTCGAAAAGCAATAAAAGAACGAAGGAACACTTAGAAAGGGTCCCCGAATGCTAATCTAGATCAAAATAGCTCAGGTATGAAACAAAGGTTTCAACTTAGAGCACATAAGATCAGATTCTTGTGAGGAAAAGTGAAGGGTGGAGGTGGGTATTTGTTGATGCACTACATCTGTTGACTTCGTCTTGTATCGAATCTTAGATTTCATTGTATAGATCAGGGCATTTTGTACGAGAATATGTAAAATTTTATAGGTAGATAGAGATGATTTCGCTCATGTGTACATGAGGGTATCGCTTATGTGTACATGACACATAAGCGAAATCACTTGCATGGGGTATCGCTTATATGGTCTGTCACATAAGCGAAACCATCACCCTATATATAGGTGACCTCTTGAGCGAAATCATAAGGATACTCTTGACAACTACGCCGAAGTGCTGCCGGTGTGAGATTTGAACTGTAATTGTCATCCAATCAATCAAACAGTGTTTTAAAGCTATTTCTACCTTTGTTTCTTGTAATTCCGCACCTGAAACATAGGAGAACGCCTCTGATCGACTCGTTCGGGTCCGAAACCGGTCCTACAATTGGTATCAGAGCTCAGGAGGAGGAGTTCTGCTGAAATTAGCTTGTTTTCTTCTGGATTTTATTGGTTTTTATCACTTCTACACATATTTTTCTCAATTCAGAGGGTTTTCATGGTCAAATTTGGATAAAATTTGAACAGTACATAGATAGTCTTGCATAGACAAAGCCTGGAAAGTTTGGGATCAAATTACACAGTAAAATGGCCTGAAAAGTGTTCGAAAGGGGTTTCGTTTTTGTGACAGTTGTATCGCTCTTGTGTCACAGTGATTTCGCTCTTAGGGTAAATTGAGATTTCGCTCTTGTGGTAACTTGGGGTTTCGCTCAAACGTACAACTTGGGTTTCGCTCAAACGTACAACTTGGGGTTTCGCTCAAACGTACAACTTGGGGTTTCGCTCAAACGTCACTTTAGGGTTTCGCTTTTGTGGCAACTTACAAACTGATTTCGCTTTTACGACACAGTGTTGAAAAATTTGATACGTCATCATGAGTACTGAATTTTACAATGCATTTGCAACATCGACGGGTCAATCTTCAATTGCTAAAGCCGTGAACTTAGAGAATGAGACGGGAACTACACAGAAACCGCCAAAACTTATGGGTATTGAGGAATATTATGGTTGGAAAGATAGGTTTGAAAACTGGGTTCAAGCAAATCATTTGAGATCATGGGAGTGCATTTTGAAGAAGTACGTATTACCAAGAACTGAGCTACAAACAATTAAACAGATTTCAGATTTCAGCAATGAAGAACGAGAGATGTATCGGGCTGAAAAAATGATGATTAGTTTGTTACAACAGGCGATCAAAGAAGACATTTTCATACTTCTTCAACATGATAAAACATCGAAGTCGATTTGGGATGCTTTGAAAGTAAAGGTTGAAGGAAGTGCAAATATGATTAAGAACAAGAAGTCGTTACTTAAAAAAGAATTTGATCTGTTTACAAGTCTGCCTGGGGAAGACACGAAGAAGTTAATTGAAAGGTACTGTCATCTGGTGAGAACGATGTCGATGATGGATATCACTAAGGAAAATGAGGAATGGGTTGATAAACTAGCTGATGCTTTACCACAGAAAGAGTGGGGAACGTATTTGATGATACTGAAAAATACGGGTGTTTATGATGGTTTATCGATATCTCAATTCATTGAAAAGATTGAAAGTCAGGATCTGGAACAGCAAAAGATTGCTAGGATGAATAATCCAAGTGGTCAACAGGATGTGAAGATGTATTATAAAGGCAGTGTTCCTACATTAGAATCTGATAGAAGTCCTAAGATTCAGACTGCATATAGTGTTGAGAATGCTACAGAACAAACTGATCAAAGCACAAACAAAAGCAGTAGCAGTTTCTCATCATATTCAAGTTTTAATCCAAAGACTTCATCAGAAAACACAAAGATGGGAAATGGTTGTGTGATTCAGTGCAATATAGCTCTCAATCTGCCAGAAGGTAAAAGTTTTTCAGAAGACATAGCAAAGGATCACATGGCTTTACTTGGTTCAGTGTTGATATCCTATGAGGGATTGGTAGCTGGTCGAATTGGAAATCCTATGTTGACAAAGGAGGATTATGATCAGATAGATGCTGAAGAAATGGAACTCATGGATATTAAGTGGTGTCTTGCTAGTGTTCTTCGAAGGGCTGAAAAGTTCAAAACAATCACTGGAAGAAATGATTTTCTTGATGCTTGTGTTTCTAATTTAGGATTTGACAAATCTAAAGTTACTTGTTTCAGATGCAGGCAAAAAGGTCATTTCAAACGAGAGTGCAAAAACAGAGAAGTGAGTGGTGCTCAGAATCCGTTCGAAAAAGAAGACTACTACCGGAAAGCCATCTATCAGCAAGTTGGTCAATTACAAGATTCACAAACGGCTCATGGTAGAAAGATTGAAGATTCGAAGAAAGGATGCTTGGTAGATTTCAACTGGAGCAAATACATATCTTCTGAAAACTCAGCATGTTTGGTAGATCAGAATGATGAAGAATTACCTGAAGGGTTTAGCTGGGATATGTTTGTGGATGAGAAAGGTGGTTTTAAAGCTTTCATTGCTAAGATAGTTAAAGAACCAGATCTGTTTGCTACCTGGATGAAATCTATTGGAGAGACTGTGAGGAGTGTGAAAGAAGAATCTGATGCATTTAATGAAAGTTCTGACAGTGATGAAGAAAATCTGAAAAGTTCTGATGAGAGTGTTCAAAATGATGATAATTCAGAAAAAGAAGTTGTTTTTGATCAAACACCAGTTGATTCTGGTGTTTCAGATACAGAGTCTGAAAAATCTGCACAGTTTGATCAAACTCCGGTTGATAGCAGCAGTGATGATGAAGAAGAAAAACATATTAATGTTGCAAAAAGACATTTATCTCCTGAAAGTTTTCATTTTTATTTTGCAGATAGAATGGAGAAGCTGAAGGAAAAAAGAGCTGAAAAAGAACAACAACAAGATGTGAAGATTGAAAATGTTGTTGAAGAAGAAAAGGTGACTGAAGTTGAAGAGAAAACTTGTGAAGAAAAAATTATTGAAGTGGTGAAGATTGTTGAGGTCGAAAAGCCTTGCACAAAGTGTTCAGAAATTTGCAAGAAGTGTGAAGATAAAGATGTGTTGTTGTTTGACAGAGAAAGATTGATAGAGAAGTTGCTGTCTGATATCAACTATGTGAAGGAATCATATAGTGTGCTGAACAGAACGGTGACAAGTCTTCAAACAACAAATTCTGAAAGAGAGAAGGCGTTAACCATGACTAATTCGACTTTGATGCAAAAGCAAAAAGCAATTAATCATTACATTGAAGAGAATGCAAAACTGAAGCAAGAGTTGGAAAATGAAAAGATCGAGAATGAAAGAATCAGAAGGTTACTTCTTAGTTATTCATGTTCTGATTATGTGATTGATAGAGTTTATCCTACTGTTGCAGGTTTTGAAGCATTTGAAGATGAAAAGAAAAAGAAAGAGACTGGTAAGAAATTGACTGTTAAGTATAACAAGTGTCCGCCTCCTATCTGGGAAGGTTATTCTCCTAGGAAACCAAATGAGGAGCAAGTCGAAAAAGCAGTCAATATAAAGTTAAAATCAGAGGAAACTGACGTTTTACCAGAAAATATTGATATCACATTTACCTCGTCTGATACTGATCATGAGTCTGAGTTAATCAAAAAGGTGGTCGATCAGGTGTTGGATACTGAGGAGGTGTCTGAGTCAAAATCTGAGTCTGGGGGTTCAAGTTCGTCAGTCAACAGTTCAAAATCATCAGAAAAACGGTCTTATAGTAAAGAATTTTTGTTATCAAAAGCAAATTTGGATGATGAAACATTTAAAGTTGCATATACTTTAAATGGTTCTGACAAATTATATTCTGATGAAGAGTTTCCGATGGATAGTGTTAGATTTGACAAGATCAAAAAGGTTTTTAAAATCACAGAAATTAATATTTCTGATACTAAAAATTTAAATTTTAATGAAAAACCTAAAAAATATACTTCAAGAGTTCAACAAAGGTTAAACAAGAAAAAAGGGAAAAAGGATTACAATTTTAGTTCTGGTTTTCAAAAGAAAACAAACCAAAATTGTAATTACAAAAGAAAAGGTTTAGGTTTTATTCAGCAAGAAAGTTACAGAAAGGTAAACAATTCTAAATCAAAAACAAAATTTGTTTCAGGTGGAAGTGTTGAAGATGAACAGAAGAAACCTTTCTGGAAAGAAACAAATCAGGAGTTTCTTGTTGAAAGAAAAAGAACAGGAACTGGAGTTTTTCATTTAAGAGACATTCCAAGAGATACAAGGATCTGTTTTCAATGCCAAGTTGCTGGACATATTGCTCACAACTGTCCAAACAAAGACAACAGAAAACAGGGAGTATCCGATAAATTCAAAGAAAAACTGGTTGAAAAGAATGTTTCACCAACTACAAACTTCAAAATTTTTGAAAATTCAAAAAATGAAGTTGGTGAAAGTTCTAAAAGATTTTACAAAAAGAAGGCTCATCTTGACAATCAAAAATGGGTTGTTAAAGAATCTGATGTAAAATTTGACAATGAATCTGATTCCACAAAATCAGAGGAGTCACAAAATGAGATTAATGATTTGTTGAAAGATGCTGACATTAAAACTATGAGTGTGAAAGAAATTCAACAAATGGTTGGTAAAATAGAAATCTCAGATTTTGATATTGAAAAAACATTCAATGGGAATGTTAAGAAAATTTTCAAGAAAATGACTGATGGGAAAGTAAAGGGGGTTAAAGATTTTTATGCAACGAAAAAGGCAACTTACAACCCTACTACCCAGGAATTGGAAGCCATCAAGTCAAATAAGACTTGGGTGGAAGTTTGCTTTCCTTAAAGTCTTAGGACTTTGCCGGAGATCCCAAGTTTATATCGTGGATCAGGAATCGGCATCTTTCTAATGTTTGAAGATTTTGGTTGAAAGATTTTGATAGTGTTTGAATGTTTACAGATTGAAGGACTACGCCGGAGCTTCCAGGTTGGTAAGTGTGAAGCAGGAATCGGCATTTTGATTGGTAAAATGGTTTGTGTAGATGGTTTATTCCTACATATGTTTTAAATGTTGGATATTCTTACAAGTGGTATAGAGGTTGCTTGTTTGCAAACAGTGAATCAAGGACATTAAGTTGTACTTGATTTACTACAGTTGATAAAACTGATAAGATGATGAACCATATCCCCATACTTAACAAGTGGTAAATCTACAAGTGGTAAATACAAACTCATTTTCCGGAAAAATCATTTTGATTAAAACAAACTTAAGTGTTTTGAAATCTAAATGAGAAAATGGTTTGTAATAAGGGGAGTTCTGAGTGTTTATGCATAGTGAATGGCGATTTGATGTGATTCGATGTCAGTTGTCAAGTTTTTGTACAGTTTATTTTCAAATTTCCTAAAATGTGTTTGCATTTTAGGGGGAGTAGAAAATTTCAGAAAATCCAAAAACATTTGAAAATTTGAAAAAAAACAAAAACATGATAAAATTCAAAAATGAGTTTTTGTTGCATATAGAGGAAATGATAGTACATCAGTGGACTATCACAACATGCTAAAGAAATGTAAAGTAAAAATGTGATAAACAATCTTACTGTGGATATGTCAGTAGGTTTTTGCACATTTAGTAGATTGTGACGAGATATAACCCTAAATTTTCAAACTTGCTTGTTCTGTGGGTTAACATAAACTTGGATATATAGGTAACCCCTGAAATCTTGTTTGAAAGGTCTCTTAATCTGATATACTAGGTCTTTATACTCTATGATATCTGGGGTATTATTCCGGGACTTCTGCTGAACGGTAGTTCTGACCTAGTCCCTGGCTAATACTTGCTGCAATGCTTGAAACACAGCATTAAACCCTCAGCATGCTGAAACAATAAAATTGATACATGCTGCTGTTGTAAGCAAAAAGATCCTCTAAAGGGGACACACCGAAAAGTCGAAGCTGATATCTCTCTGTGTATACGGAAGTATCGATCTGAGATCCCTCGGCCCTCGCATACCTAAATTATATACAGATATCATTGTAGTATTCTCACCTGTAAGACTGATTATTGAGATTCTGGATACGGGAGTATATTCAAGTAGTGGGACACACGAATAAGTTCAAGAGCTTAAAACATTAACTTCATATCTCGGATCAGTTGAACTTTGTGTGAAAATTTAAGTGGATCAATATACTGACAATCTAGGTGAATTGTTTAGAGCTTAAAATGAAATGAAGCTTAACGGTGTTGGTGATTTGTCTCAAAAACTGATATGATTCTCTTGCACGAACTCACAAAAATATTGTCTGTAAATTTTTTTATTGCATTCCTTTACAATAAAAAATTACAAAAAGATTTGAGTGTGTTTTAGCATAAGTTTTGAAAAATCCAAAAAGATTTTCGACAACTGATATTGAAAAGCTGATTTTCAAAATTTCAAGTGCTAAACATGATGACATCATTGTAAAGAGGGAGTAAATCTTAAATGAAAAATTTATTTTTGAAATTTTACAATTGGTTCATCATATGAAAGTGAGATGTGAATTTGAGGGAAAGTTAGTATTGGTGCATATAATTTGTTAAATTTAGAAATTTATTTTTGGGTTAAGATTTTTCCAGATATTGACCTGATGCTGATGAACTTAAGGAATCAAGAGATCTGATCAAGAGAATTAGACTTGATTTTGAAAAGCCAGGTTTTGATATCTGAAGTCTTGGAGAGACAGACAGAGATCCTGAAGATTGTGCTGAAGAACAAAGGAATACCAGCAAATCGAGAGGGGGAGTCTGAAGAGAACATCTGAAGAGGAGAGTTCGGAAAAGCCCATAGATAGATCAAGACTGAAGAACTGAAGATACAGTTGGTGCTGAATGCGACTCGTCAACATCTGAGGGGGAGTTTGTTGATGCACTACATCTGTTGACTTCGTCTTGTATCGAATCTTAGATTTCATTGTATAGATCAGGGCATTTTGTACGAGAATATGTAAAATTTTATAGGTAGATAGAGATGATTTCGCTCATGTGTACATGAGGGTATCGCTTATGTGTACATGACACATAAGCGAAATCACTTGCATGGGGTATCGCTTATATGGTCTGTCACATAAGCGAAACCATCACCCTATATATAGGTGACCTCTTGAGCGAAATCATAAGGATACTCTTGACAACTACGCCGAAGTGCTGCCGGTGTGAGATTTGAACTGTAATTGTCATCCAATCAATCAAACAGTGTTTTAAAGCTATTTCTACCTTTGTTTCTTGTAATTCCGCACCTGAAACATAGGAGAACGCCTCTGATCGACTCGTTCGGGTCCGAAACCGGTCCTACAGTATTTATAGTTTTTGGTTCACCGTTAGGATCATTTCTTGGAAAAGGGGGCACGATCTAAGCCGTACACTTGTTGGAAAGTTGTGGTAACTCATTTGCCATCCACCATAAGAGTTTGACACTTGGCACTTGGCCTTTGGAGAGTGTTAAGGGCTGTTAAAAGCTGAAAAAAAACGTTTTGCTGCATTTGGCCCCTACTTAAGGACCTAGTTTGGCAGATTTACAGTTTCAGTCCCTGTAACCTCAAAACTTGGTTTTCGATGCGTTTTTTATACGTTTAAGCACCTTTAACCCCATTTCAAAGCTCTAAAATGAATTTAAAGTATAGGGAACTTAAAATATGTTCAAAAATATCTCGGGTGTCGGTTCGTTTAGCCGTACGGTTACGTTGTTCGGTTAATTACGACGGAATGCGCATAAGCGCGAAAAAATGATCCAAATTGCGCGACGAATGGATTTTTCTCATGCCAAACATGAAAATAAAGTATTTTAGTGCTTACATAAATTTTTGGATGTCCGGAGGTATTCAGAACGTAAATTATGCGCGAAAATGCAAACTTGTGCACTTTTTGACGCTTTTAGTCCCTGAATGACCCAAAAGTTTATTTTAGCATACCGAACCCCTCAAAGCCTATTTATAAGCTATGTAAAGGATATTTATGGTATGTTTAACTTATGGTCATGTTCCAGAATGTTCGTTACAGCTCAAATTGGCAAACTTTCGCAGTTTGTCAAGTTTAGTCCCTGTGAGTGAATTAACTTGTTTTTGACATACCAAAGCCTTCAAAACTTAGTTCTAAGTTATGTAAAGGTTGTTTAAGATATGTTAAGCCTATTTCACTATTCCGGAGCGTTCATTGCATTAAACGGGTTATATTTACGCATCAGTGCGCGTATAACCTTCTAGAAAGCGATTTAAAGCTTGAAATCGAACAAGAATTGATAATATGCAAAGGATACACATATTTGTACATGTCCCAAGTGTGAAATACAATATTTCATTGATACAGTATTTGTTTGATGACCGTGGAGGCACAGGTGTTACAGTCTCCCCTACTTTAGGAAATTTCGTCCCGAAATTTTATTTAGAGGAAACTTGTGAGAGTTTAAAACATGAAGTTGAAAAGATCGAACAACATTGGTTAGGGTTCTGAACTTCTAGTAACTTTAATAACATCATGCTTGCAATGTAAGAGGGATACTTATATACAAGTATATGAAGCGTCATTGGTGCGTCCACCGTACCTCCATTACATCGTTCTCATTTTGTTATTGTTGTCACTATTGGTTCTTACACATAATAAATCTTACTGTGGTTACCGTGCACTGAATCTCATAATTATGTACGCGTCCATAATTAGACAATTCCTTGCATAGTTCACACGGTCTATTTTATAATGTGTAGAGGAAAACCAATGAACAAACCTGTGATGAGTGTGACTAGGCCACCGTAGGGTCCCTTTTATTAAATCAATAAATGATTTTAATAGACAACCAAGGAGTCTTTTCAGCTTATATCATCACATGTCATTCTTAACTATATTTTTGAATCAATCTTTTTGGCTAGACCACTAAAAGGGCCTCTTATGAATCATGGAGTGGTACTATATAATCCAAGGGTCTTAACTATTACATAGAAGCCCATTAAGGAATTAAGGTAGTACCTTTTTGAATATCCTACTACGAATCCCTCATATGAAGATATGAAAAATTCTACGAGGATTTGGATAACGAATATCCAGAGTATACAAAAACCCAAAATGCATAAAAGAAAACACAAGATGCATAAACACATAGTCATATAACCACAAAGATTGTTTGATCTAGATCTTTAATTTGTTAATTTGTTTTGCTAACAGAGCGCATGTATTTAAAGCACACTAGGAATCCATCTCGTGGATTTCATTTGGTACTTTAAACATTATCAAGAATCTAACTATAAAGATAGAAAGATTTTTAAAAGAAAAATTCGATTTCGATTATAAGGAACCGAAATGTTCGAATTTAGGTACATAAGGAATCCAATCAAGGACTCTGATTTGAATGATAATCATCCACAAGGGTCTAAATGTGAAGATAAAAAGATCCCATATGGATTTTAGAAGTTGAAGATGTTTTGAAACTTTTTACTGGATGTGCTTAAGTCAAAACATGAAGTAAAAATGCTTATGAAGTTGAGATGCTAGATATGTCAAGGCGACATATGAAGCAAAATTTGAAAGTTAAGTCAATGTATGTGGAAAATATTTTTGGAAAACTATGCATGGGGTTCTAAAAAAATGTGTTCAATGTTTTTGAAACCTTATATATAATACTTTTGAAATCATAAAGTAGGTGTACTAGGTAAGTATATTTATAAAAATGTTTTAAAATCATGCGAGAAGAATTTTGAAATTATGTATAAGGTTTTTGAAAGACATGAATGATGCTTTTCGAAATCATGCACTTGATAAGAAAATGTAATGTGTTAATATTGTTTTCAGACTATATGAAAATATTATGAAATTATGAAAGTTGTTTTTGAAAACATAACCAATGTTTTTGAAATAACATAGACAATGCATTTGAAAAAAATTTGTTTTCAAACTATATGAAATGTTTTGAGATCATGAAGATTGTTTTTGAAATACTTGTACTGTGTATGTTGAAAAATCAAAACGTAATGGGTATGAAACTTGAAAATACCCTTAGTTATCAAACCAAAGATTCGAAGGCACAAATGTGCTGAAGCATGATTACTCATAATGTCACTTTATTTTCTGTACTTTGTTTCTTAGAGTGAAACGAGTACTTAAAATTTTCGAGGGAATCATGAGTGATCATTTGAAAGAGAGAATCACAAGAGTAGTTTGTAAGGAACATAGTTCCTTAATACAGGTATTATAGGGAAATGCCATAAACACATGTGATTATACTTGTATATCAGAATTGCGAACAACAACTTTTATTTATGAACGAGACATATTGTTTCACAATACACGAAAACAAAAGAAACCAAGGCATAAGATAGCAACATCCTTTGTTCAGCCGAATGCTCATCCAAGGGTTGGATTTGCATTAGCAAGCTTTGGGCATTTGTTCCTGAAATGGCTTGTCTCGCCACAGTTGTAGCACGATCCAGGCGGAAAGCGAGCTTGAGCAGGATTGGCTTGTGGTTGGTTTGGACCACTTTGGTTTTGGGTAAATCGACAAGCATTTGCCAGGTGACCGAGTCGCCCACATGATGCACACAAACGACACTGTAGGTGAGCTAAGTGGTGTGCATTACATTTGTCGCATATTGGTGCTGTTCCCTTGTATTGCTTCTTAACAGGTGGTGTTGCCACCTGGACGGGTCATGTTTGATTTGGTACTGCTGTAGTTGGGCAAACCCTTGCCGTATGACCTATAAGTCCACAAATTTGGCATTTGCGGCACTTCACGTTAGCCTGATGATGAAGGCTACATTGGTTGCACAAGGGTGCAGTTCCGTTGTATGGCTTCCTAGCAGGGGGTTGAGCCGGTTGGCCGGGGACGACTTTACCATTGTGAGCGACCATGGCGAAGTTCTGAGAAGCCTTTCGCTTTTTTGACTTCTTAGGGGATCGTTCATCCATGGTCTTTGATTCCTTGATTGGTTTCTTGGCTGGTGGTGCCGTCACTTGGCTAGGTCTTGCCTGTTTTGGTGCAACCGCTGCGGGATTCTTTGAAGCTTTACGTTTCTTTGGTTTTGGTGAAGGCTTGGCTTCCGTCTCCTTTGGTGATTCTTGAGTGGCTTCATTCTGGAGACGATACATGGCAGTAGCTAATTCGACAGTCTTCAGGACTACTTCGCCTATTCGCTGGGCAAATTTGGCAGTCTGCTCGGATATCTGGGCGTCATCGAAATGGAGAGACATTCTAGAAGAAAATGAAAGACATAGGAAGAAACAAGTGAAACGTCATCGGATAAACAATACAGAATGGCAATGCATAAGAATTTGCGATCATTTGTTTGTTACCTAAGGCAAACAAATGAGATGGTGACTAATCAAAGTGAACGGATCATATTAATGTATCATTGAAGACATGCTCGCCTATAAGTGAACACTCACCCCAAGAGTTCCCAGGTAAGAGTGACTGGTCCGATACTGCGGATTTGTACGAACACTCTAGCCTTCGACAGAAAACTCAGGGTACAGGCATTCACTCTTCCAGTTTGCACGTGTTCACATTATACGACCCAAACTTTGACGAGATTTTTGAAAATTCAAAGGGGTTCAAAACCATATAACAGAGGGTTCAAAACCTTACAATAGAGGGTTCAAAACCTAGTAATCCATCATCCTAGAACAGATGATTAATTTTCAAAGCGGTTTTGAAATTTATGTTCTTGTTGTGGTTGTCGCCTAAGGATAGGTGGCAGTATTGTTTTATGACTAAACGTAAGTAAACTCACGTTAGGGTCCTAGAAAGGTTATAGACTAGGTCAAAGCATTACTAATAACCTAATTCCATATAACCATGAGCTCTGATACCAACTTTTCTGTCATACCCCGACCACGTAGAACAACAAAACGTGGCGGAAAACCGTCGGGGAGTGTTGTAACAGAATCATTGTTTCATAACACATGGAAATTGAAATATTGTTTTATTGAATAAAATAGTTACAATGTCTTGACAATCAAAGAAACATAACATAAATAACTAGTCTTGCATCTTTTATTGTCGCTATGGCCCAAGTCCGCCTAAGTGTATCTTGATAAATCCTATGCATCATATCCTGAAACACATGTGAAAATAGGTACGTCAGCATAAAAATGCCTGTGAGATACATAGGTTTAAGAAAATAGGATTCATGACTTATTGTTTAAGAAAATGTTTAGTCATGAACCTTGTAATTTGATTTGTCTTGTAAATCATTTGAAAAACGATAAGATCAGATGATATGTATAAGTAAGAGAATAATGTATGGTTAAATGAATAACCATATAAAAATGAGTTTGTATAATTTAAGTTGTTTGTAAAACAATGTATTGTGAAAAGTATGTTATTTGTATAAAATGTTATATGTCCAAATTGAAATGATTCAAATAACGCTACGATATGTAATACCATACAATCACTTATATATAGGAAGTACCAGCGGCGTATCCACCATGCTTGTATCATATTACACATGCCTCGTTACTCAAATCACTTACCCAAACAAACCACCAATGTAAGATGTCTATGTTTAAACCAATTGCCAAACGTATTGAATAATATGTCAAAATGTTTATGTCAATATGTAAATCATGTAATGTATAACCAATGTCAATAATGTTTATGTGTCAAATGTAAATCATGTAATGTGTAACCAATGTCAATAATGTTTATGTGTCAGATGTAAATCATGTAATGTGTAACCAATGTCAATAATTTCTATGTGTCAAATGTAAATCATGTAATGTGTAATCAAAATGACATGTATTGCTAGTGAAATATATCAACTAAACCATATGCACAAAAACAAAGTATTGAAGTAAAACACGGTTTAAATCAAAGCTATGTTTTGTGGAAATGCAAGCTATACTGATACAAATATCTATGCGGTATTGTGAGAATGCATACATCCAAGCCTTGAGACTGTGGCGATAAACCCTTAAACAAATTAAAGGTCTATCTTGTTATAAATGTATATCGAATTCGGTCATTCCTTTCATCCCCACCTACCCAGGATGTCCGGAACGGGAGTTGTCAATTCCTATGGTACCACTACCTACTAACGAACGGCGTGATCGGTGTTAATGAATGTATATTGATCCATCAAAACAATCCAAATATCATATCAAAATGTAAGCATGTGATGAAAACAACTGTACTAAGTATGCAACAAATGAACATACATAGCATGTGATGTGAAACGATGTACTAAGTATGAACTAAATGGACATACATAGCATAAAATGCAATGTAAGACAATGAAATCATGTACTATAAATGTACTAATGAACATAGCAAGTATATGATGTGAAAACATGGAAAGCACGAAAGTAACAAGTAGGCACATGTGTTCCACCCCAAAAATGTTTGGAAAACAGTAAAAGAGGGGTCTATGTATTCACTTGAGATTGCTCAGAAGTCCTAAGATAACCACCAAGCCATGCTAGAGATCACGGAATCAAACAACACCTAATATAGGTAACTATGTTAATAAACCGGACCTAATATCGGAGGATCGGATAGAATGAGGGTTCGTAAACCAAACGAGTATGGAGACTCGTGTAATATGATTTAACAAAGCCCACATACTAAAACGAAACTTAACCTAAGTGTTTGTGACCCATTACGACCCGTTTAGGTAGATTATGCTACTTTAACGCGTCGTTCGCGTAAAACGCGTTCGGAACGCCTAACTAGTCCTATGACAAGTAAAATATGCCTCAACATGTCTAATATGGTTGTCAAATCAGTTTAGATCTCAAAAGTTATGTTACATACGTTTAAAACGAATTTTGGCATTAAAGGGGTATTTTGGTAATTTACCTAAGGCATATAAACTACCTATCATACAACTACTTAAACGAAGCGACCATAAGGTATAACCTCGGAAGGTTATTCCCTATATACTATGGTCACCTAATGTGTTTGGTCGGATCCTAATGATCGACCAAATGGGTCGGGTTCGAAGGTATAAGCGATTTATTAGATCGCTTACCCTTACGACCCTAGACAACGTGGTAATCAGTAGGCATAGTCACAAGGGACTATAACCATCGTGATTACAATCACGTTGCGAAGTTCAAATGAACTTCGCATTGACCATAAACTGGTCAATGCAGAAAGTCAAACAAAGTTTGACTTTCGGACTCGAAAAGCAATAAAAGAACGAAGGAACACTTAGAAAGGGTCCCCGAATGCTAATCTAGATCAAAATAGCTTAGGTATGAAACAAAGGTTTCCACTTAGAGCACATAAGATCAGATTCTTGTGAGGAAAAGTGAAGGGTGGAGGTGGGTATTTATAGTTTTTGGTTCACCGTTAGGATCATTTCTTGGAAAAGGGGGCACGATCTAAGCCGTACATTTGTTGGAAAGTTGTGGTAACTCATTAGCCATCCACCATAAGAGTTTGACACTTGGCACTTGGCCTTTGGAGAGTGTTAAGGGTTGTTAAAAGCTGAAAAAAAAAAACGTTTTGCTGCATCTGGCCCCTACTTAAGGACCTAGTTTGGCTGATTTACAGTTTCAGTCCCTGTAACCTCAAAACTTGGTTTTCGATGCGTTTTTTTTATACGTTTAAGCCCCGTTAACCCCATTTCAAAGCTCTAAAATGAAGTTAAAGTATAGGGAACTTAAAATATGTTCAAAAATATCTCGGGTGTTGGTTCGTTTAGCCGTACGGTTACGTTGTTCGGTTAATTACGACGGAATGCGCATAAGCGCGAAAAAATGATCCAAATTGCGCGACGAATGGATTTTTCTCATGCCAAACACTAAAATAAAGTATTTTAGTGCTTACATAAATTTTTGGATGTCCGGAGGTTTTCAGAACGTAAATTATGCGCGAAAATGCAAACTTGTGCACTTTTTGACGCTTTTAGTCCCTGAATAACCCAAAAGTTTATTTTAGCATACCGAACCCCTCAAAGCCTATTTCTAAGCTATGTAAAGGATATTTATGGTATGTTTAACTTATGGTCATGTTCCAGAATGTTCGTTACAACTCAAATTGGCATACTTTCGCAGTTTGTCAAGTTTAGTCCCTGTAAGTGAATTAACTTGTTTTTGACATACCAAAGCCTTCAAAACTTATTTTCTAAGTTATGTAAAGGTTGTTTAAGGTATGTTAAGCCTATTTCACTATTCCAGAGCATTCATTGCATTAAACGGGTTATATTTACGCATCAGTGCGCGTATAACCTTCTAGAAAGCGATTTAAAGCTTGAAATCGAACAAGAATTGATAATGTGCAAAGGATACACATATTTGTACATGTTCCAAGTATGAAATACAATATTTCATTGATACAGTATTTGTTTGATGACCGTGGAGGCACAGGTGTTACACACAACCTCCAATTAACGAAGAAATCGCAGCCCTTGTCTCTCAGCAAATGGCTGCTGTGCTTCCGAACATAGTAACCCAAATCCATCAATTACACAATAACAACAATAATGCTCAGTGTAGTTTCAAGAATTTCAATTCGGCTAAACCGTTGAAGTTTTCTGGGTCTCAAGGAGCAACTGCGCTCCTGCAATGGTTCGAAAGCTTGGAGAGCACATTTAGACATGTTCAATGTCCAAATGAGCGTAAGGTTGAGTTTGCATCAAGTGTGTTCGAGAAGCGTGCTCTTACGTGGTGGAAGGGTGTGATGCATGATAGGGGTGCCGATGTGTCCCTAGCATAAACGTGGGAAGAGCTTCGAGCTCTCATGATGAAAGAGTTTTGTCCCTGTCACGAGATTCGAGCGTTGGAACAAGAATTTGATAATCTGAAACAAGATGGGGGAGAACACCGTGCGTATACGAATCGTTATGAGGAGCTGAGTTTGTTGTGTCCCACTATGGTTACCCTATTGGAGAAAGCGGTTGAGAGGTATATCGATGGTTCACCTGATTCTGTGCAAGACATTGTGACTGGCAGTAATCCTACTACTATTTGTCAAGCGATCGAATTGGCTGCTACTCTGACTGAGTCACAAGTCAGAAAAGGAAAACTGACCCGCAAGGGTGACAAGAAGAAGTCAGCTGATGCCACACAAGACAAGGAAAAAGGGTAAGGGAAAGAAGAAAGGAGAGTCTTCTAAGAAATCGAGGAATCGCAAGGCTTCCCAGAATTTTACTGTTACTGCTCAGAACCCACCAGCTCAACCTCCTGCGAAGAAACAGTATGCTGGTACTGCACCACACTGTGCTCGATGCAACGGTCATCATGTTGCCCAACAGGCCTGCAAATAGTGTACTACGTGTGGTAAACTTGGCATCTAGCCAACATTTGTCGTTTGGGCTAGAATCAAGCTGCTCAGATTTCAGCACACGCTTAAAGGAATGCTGCTAGATTCCCACTGGGTTCATGTTACAATTGCGGAGAGTTTGGTCACTTCCGCAACAACTGCCCGAGGTTAGTGAATGCGAACGCGAACGCGAATGCAAATCCGAATGCCATTGAAAAACGCAAATCCCTCCCGTGGATGAGTGTTCAATCTGAATGCAAACAAGGCTCGAGCTGAGAACCTCATTTTCAACAGTACGTTCCTTGTTAACCATCAACCTGCATCTATTCTTTTTGATTCTGGTATTGATAGGAGTTTTGTTTCGTTATCTTTTGAGCCTCTACTTGCGATACCTAGAACTAAACTGGGGAAACCCTTATCTGTCGAAGTTGCTACTGGTAAACCTATTATGCTCGATTCTATTATTTGCGACTGTCAATTGAACCTCGATAACCATCTTTTTCCTATTGACCTCATACCGATGCAACTTGGGAGTTTCGACATTATCGTAGGAATGGATTGGTTTACTAAACATCATACTGAGGTGGTTTGTTTCTGTTGGTGCACCTAGTGTCTGTAAACTTCGTCTTAATCGAGTCTTATGTCTAGATAGGATGAATGAGCACACAACAGGGTTGAAATTAGGGATTGTACATGTATTAGTATGGTATTTCGCTTGAAAGTAACAAAATGCATGTTCAAGTGAAACCAACTGATATAAGTTCGCTTGAACAGACATGATGCATCCTCAAGCGAAATACTCATGGCTATATATAGGGTTGTGTGTTGTTCATTTGAAGCAGACAGAGGTCATTGTATGTGAGTCGAGGTGCTGTCAAAATCTTATCAGAATCATTGTAAAGACTCGGATAATCAGTAATTGTATGTGAGTCGAGGTGCTGTCAAAATCTTATCAGAATCATTGTAAAGAATCGGATAATCAGTAATAGAGAGAAAATTAAAAGGAACAAGCTGTGTGACATTGTTTACTTTGATTCCGCCTTAGTAAATGATGAGGAACTGCCTTTACTGACTGTTTAGGGTCACGAAACCGATCCAACAAGAGGTATCAGAGCTCAGGACAAGGAGTTCATACCATTGCAGCTTGAAATCATCGGATTCTCTTACTTCTACTCATTCTTTTCTGATTGGGACATAATTTTACGGTTGAAATGGCCTGAATTTGACATATATCAAGCGTATCATAGTGTTAACTAATCCCTGAGAAAATTGGACCTTAAATCGATTGAATTAATACAAAAACTTGACATTTTGCTTGTAAATTGTTCGTAAAAGATGACATCATCATATTTCGCTTGAAAATTTCAAGCGAAACCTTTTAAAAATTGTGATCTCGCTTGAAATATCTTGGTGATCTCGCTTGAAAAGTACATTGGTCTGATTTCGCTTGAGTGGAGTTTCGCTTGAGCTTATATACTTGTTCTCGCTTGAAACTTCTTGTGATTTCGCTTGAAGCTAATCCGCTTCAAACTGATTTCGCTTGAAATTTCTGTTTTTCAAAATTAAAAAAAAAAATTCTAAGTGTTTGTTGATTTTTCAGGTACGTGCAAGATGGATGATTTTAATCCGTTTTATGATGCTTTTGCTTTTACTGGAAACGGTGGAGATGATAATTCGAACGACACGACAAACAACACCAATGAGAACACGCTGAATACAAAGAAAAGCTTATCGGATGCTTTGGGAGTTGATAGTGCTTTTCGAACATATAACAAACCTCCAAAGTTGATGGCTATCGAAGAGTACAGTCGGTGGGCCAAGAAGTTTGACGAATGGTTGAGGGAATTTGCGTATCCTAGCTGGAAGAGTCTAAAGAACGGATATGTTGATGGAGGCAAAACTGGTGAAAGTTTGAGATCATCTGAAGAAGTAGAATCGTTTGTTGCTGAGCAAAAATGCATCGCACTGCTATTTCAATCTGTCCGAGAAGATATACTATCCTTGATTGAGTACAAGAATTCTACAAATCTCTGGAACAAGTTGAAAGTTAAATGTTTAGGAAGTGCAGAAATAGTGAAAAACAAAAAGAAACTACTAAGAAAAGAGTTTGATTTATTTGGTTGTTTAAAAAATGAATCAGTTTGTAAAATGATTGAGAAGTTTGGGCACCTAAAGCTGGAGCTGGCGAGACATGAAATTTTCTATTCTCAAGAAGAGCTAATCGACAAATTATTTGATTCATTGCCAGATGAGATGGATTGGCAATATTATGCTTTGATGTTGAAGAATACGATTAAGCCTGAAGTTCTTACGGTGGATCTGTTGATTGAAAGACTAGAGAGTCACGAGCTGGAGATAAAGAAAACCCACAAAGTCAATCACTCGTCATATCAACAGAACTTGGATTTGTATTATCCAAAAAGCATGATGCCAAAGACTACATCTCCCAAGACTGCATTTTCTGCTGAAAATTCCTACACATCAAGCAAAGAAAGTCAAAGCAGTGGATTTCACAGTGGTTCTTCGTCACAATCAAGCCAGTCTGATGCAAAGAACCTATTTCAATGCAATATTGCTGTAGACTTAAAGAATGCTCAAAACTTCAGCGAGGAGTCGGCAAAGTAACAGATGGTTTTTCTCGCTTCTGTGCTAGAATCATATGAAAGTCTTGTGGCAGGAAAGATTGGCAACACCAACCTGACAAAAGAAGATTACGATCAGATAGATCCTGAGGAGATGGAATTGATCGACATAAGGTGGTGCATGGCCAATGCAGTTCGTCGGGCACAACGTTTCATGGAAATAACTGGGAGAAAGTCTATTCGTGGACCATCTACCAAGTTGGGCTTTGATAAGTCTAAAGTGACATGCTTTAAGTGTAAACAGAAAGGTCACTTTAAGCGTGAATGCCGAAATTCTTATGCTGATGAGTCTGAAAACCCGTTCAAAGAAGATTACTACAAGAAAGCAATTTATCATCAGAATAAATCGGAACCGCCAAGAATAAAGCAGCTTGAGGATAACAAAGAGAAATCTAGAGCTCTTGCTGTGATTCACGACGATGAAGGTTTCAACTGGAGGGAGTTGTTACCTGAGGAGGATGCGGTTGGATATGCTTTCATGGCAAAATCTGCTGAACCTGTTCCTTGGAAAGACAACAGACCTGAAGAACAGAAGTATGCTTACAGAAAGATGATAGCTCAGCAAAGAATGATCAGAATATCTGGTATCTATCTTGAAGCAAAAAGAGCGAGGAGATGGGATCCAGACAGAGAATGTTATCTTGACCCTGATGGAAACATTGCTATTGATCATAACACTCTTGATATGGAAACCATAATTAAAGAAATGAAAGAGGAAGATGATTATTGGCAAAGAAAATGGTGGGGAAGCGGAGAAGATGAAGAAGAGAAAGAGAAAGAAGAGAAAAAGAAAGAGGAGATGCCAAAGAAGATTGATAATGGAATCATTGACATGACTCAAGAGTTGAATGCTGAAAACATGGGAAAGATGGCTGACTAGGTGCTGGCTGCTAAAGCACTTGAGGTAGACTCTAAGTCTGTATCTGAGTCTAAAAGCCAGGTCAGTACAAATGCGTCAACGACTGAGTCAGGTAAGAAAGTCAATGGTGATGTTGACTGCAAAAATTGCATCAAAGAGTGCAAAGTTTGTAGTACAATCACCTATCTCAATGGTAAAAAGGTTGATGATCTGACTGCTAGAGTCAGAAGTGTTGAGGATCAGATTCTTGATCGTGATAAAATGGTGAAAGCTTCAACTGACAGACTAAAAGAATTAACTAACAAAATTGAAAATGATAAAATTGACCTAGAAAAGGTTAGGAAAGAAAATGAGAAGTTAGTTCTTGAAAATCGTCAGATCACTGAAAAATTTGAGAAGCTTAAAAGTACGGTTAAAGATAATGATGATAGAAACGGTAAAACATACAAAGAAAATTTTCATTTGCAAAGTGTTTTGAGGGTTAAAGAAGAATTAATCAACGAGAAACTTGATGAGATTGCTAAATTGAAGCTTCAATTTGAAGAAGCTAAGATTGAGAATGATCGAATCCAGTTGAAATTAAAAAGTTACAACTCCGCAAGCTTTGTTTTGCAACACATTGTTCCAAAACCTATAGGTAAAAACAAAGCTGGCGGAGATGTCTTTTCGGATGGAACCGGGGTGGGTTTTCATCAAGTTCCACCACCAGTTCTAGACAATTATTCGAAAAAACAGTCTGGGTTGGTTGATGTTGAGATTGATAATGAAGTGAAACTTCCGGACACAATTGATATCACATTCACTTCATCTTCTGATGAAGATAGTGTTCAAACTGACGTGGTAAAAAGTGTTGTTGAGAATGTTTTAAAATCTGAAAGTGACACTACTGAGGAAGATGAATGTTTCTTGAACAAATACATTCCAAAATCAACGTCCAAAAACAACTTAAATGAAGGACCGACACTTGTCATGTACAGGATGTCAGGATCGGATAAGTTGTATTCGGATTCTGATTTTCCAATTGAGAATGTGAATGTTGCTAAACTGACAAATGTGTTCAAAATGATTGAAATCGAGTTGTCTGAAGTAAAAAGTTTAAAACAAACAAAAAGCCAAATGAATTTTGAGAAAGATAAAGCTTACTACAAAAAGCCTGTTGTTCCACCGCGTTTTTATAACAACAATCGAAACAATTGGTTGGGTGGTTATCAGGGTGGTAAGAATTATCAGAAAAGGAATGTTCAAAACAAAAGGTTTGCTGAAAAGAAGGTGTTTGTGAATGGTTCAAGTTCACTTTCTGATGAAGAATCTGAGATTTTTTCGAAATCAAATGAAGATTTTTTTACAAAGAAGGCCTCACAATCTCAGACTGAAGGCACAAGTCGAGTTGTTGATACTCGTACATGCTTCAGATGCAACAAAGTTGGACATATTGCACGAAAGTGTACCAACTTCAAGTCTAAGTCTAAAATTGTTGAGAGTTAAAAGAAGAAAGTTGATGTGAAGGGAAAAGCTCCATTGATTGTTGAGAAAAAGGTTTTGAAAAATGACAACACCAAGATCAAAACTGAACTTGTTAAGAAAATGGTAACTAAAAATGACAAATTTTACAAACGGGTTGCATCATCTCAACAAACATGGAAGCCAAAAGTGGTTGTAAAGGAATCAAGTGTTCCAAAGGTTTCAGAGTTGGAAAAACAATCGTATTCTACTTCGGTAAAGATGGATGTTCCTTTGGAGTACTATGAGAAACTTGATCCAAAAGAGGCTATTACTTCTGAGAAGAAGGTTGTTTTGAAAAAAGACCAACCATCTGGTCAACCTCAAAAAGATGAATTTTTCTTATACAAAAAGGTTGAGGTTAGGTCTGCTGAGAGCTTAAAGATGAATGATAAAAAATTTCCGCCACTTTATACTACAAAATCTCATATTAAAGTCCAGTTACCTGAGTCGAAAGAGGCTTGGGTAGCAACAAAATCTCATTAAAAATTGTGGACTTGCCGGAGCTTCCTAGTTGGTAATTGTGAAGCATGAATCAGCATCTTTATTGAAATGTGTTTTTAAATCAATTTGTGATATGTGCAGGAACTTCCGAGAGCTATCTCACGATGGATTATGGATAGTGGAGCGTCTCGACATATGACAAGGAAGACTGCACTGTTGTACGATGTTAGGAATTTCAATGGTGGTTACGTGGGATTTGCAGGAAACCAAGGTGGTAGAATAGTTGGTGAGGGAACGTTATCCAATGGGATTGTTACGTTTGAAAGAGTTAACTACATCGCCGAGCTTGAAAATAATCTTCTAAGTATCTCTCAGATTTGTGATCATATCTATACAACGCACTTTACATACAAAGAATGTTTGATCTTGAAACCAGGATTTGTTCTTCCTGAAGAATGGATTATCATGAGAGCGCCTAGAGTGAATGATCTATATGTATTGGACATGAGTGTAGCAACTACTACAACGGGTCAGGCACATTGTTTTATGTCAAAAGCAACGGAGAAGGAATCGAAGTTATGGCATCGAAAGATGGGCCATATTCACTTGAGGAAAATGAATCACTTGGTGCACAATGATTTGGTTATAGGTGTTCATGTCAAAGGTTATCATCTGGAAGAGGAGTGCATTAGTTGCATCAAAGGCAAGCAGAAGAAAAAGTCACACCCTAAAAAGCAAGTTAATTCAGTTTCCAGACCTTTAGAGAGACTACATATGGATCTGTTTGGTCCAGTAAACATCAAAAGTATTACAGGGGATCTCTACTGTCTGGTGGTTACTGATGATTATTCCAGATTTTCGTGGGTATCATTTTTAAAGTCAAAAGATGAAACGTTTGAAAGTTTGATGGCGTTGTTCAGGAAAATTGAAAACATGTACCAAAGGCGTATCAAAAGAATCAGAAGTGATAATGGTACTGAGTTCAAGAACAACAAGATGGAAGAATATTGTGAGGAGAGAGGTATATTGCATGAATTTAGTGCTCCTTACACTCCGCAGCAGAATGGAGTAGCTGAAAGAAAGAACAGGACGCTAATTGAAATGGCTGGGACGATGCTTGCTGATTCAAAGCTACCAGTTAATTTTTGGGCAGAAGCAGTATCCGCCGCATGCTATACACTCAATCGGGTTCTCACTGTTAAGAAATTTAACAAGACGTGTTTTGAGCTGATCAATAACCGCAAACCGAATCTGAAGTATTTAGAACCGTTTGGGTCTCCCTGTACAGTTCTAGAACCTTTTGGAAAGTTTGGTGCAAAGAGCATTGAAGGAATTTTTGTGGGATATTCAAGTCCTCAGAAACGAGTCTTTGTTCCAAGCTTGAAGCGGATTATTGAAGCACAGAATGTTAAGTGTCAAGGTTACACAATGCCACCACAGAATCCTGGAGATTCATGGCGTTTTCATTATGACACTTTGTGGGATTCGTTTGACATGGAAGAAGAAAAGGAAGAAGAAGATTTCTTTGACGAATTGGATATTCTAAGAGAGTATGAAGAATCGCAGGAAAGGTTCCCAGCTGAGTATTCAAGTCGACCGCAACAAACTTCAAATGATCATGAAGCAGGTCCATGCAATGCTGGAGAACATGATGATATTCAACAAAATGAAGTTGCTCGTGATAATCAGACGGTACAGAATGATAATCAAGAATCTGAGAACATGCCAGTATTTGATCATGGTGATTCAGATTATGAGGGGGAGCAAATTCAGAGTTCAAGTCAAACAAACCCAGTCAGTGAACAAGATGCAAATCAGAATGTTACTAATCTGGAGGGCGAGGTAGATGTTTCAGGCGAGGTGATGCCGAGAACTCTTTCATACCATCCAGAGGAGTTGATCATTGGAGAATTTCAAACAGGCGTTCGCACTAGACGTCAAATTGACCAAGGCCTTACTTGTTTTTATTCTACAGTAGCACCTTTACAAACTGAGTTTTCACTAAGTTGTTTTATTTCGCAGATCGAACCGCGAACGTATAAAGAGGCGTTAACTGAAGATTCTTGGGTCAATGCTATGCAAGAGGAGCTGAGTCAGTTTGAGAAGTTTGGAGTGTGGAAGTTAGTAGACTTGCCTGATGGTCAGAGGAAGATAAACACCAAGTGGGTGTTCAAGTGCAAGAGAGACGATAGAGGAGTTGTGGTTCGTAACAAAGCTCGACTCGTAGTCCAGGGTTTCAGTCAGCAAGAGGGTATAGATTTCACTGAAGTGTATGCTCCGGTTGCTCGACTAGAAGCAATCATAATCTTCCTGGCATTTGCATCTTGGAAAAACTTCAAAGTATATCAGTTAGATGTTAAATCTGCGTTTCTCTATGGGAAGGTAAAAGAGGAGGTATATGTCGGACAGCCACCGGGCTTCACCGATCCAATCCACAAAGACAAGGTCTATTTGTTAGACAAAGCGCTATATGGTTTACACCAGGCCCCGAGAGCTTGGTATGAGACATTGTCTCAACACCTATTAGCCAACAGCTTTATTCGTGGAAAAGTGGATGCCACTCTCTTCACCAAAGAGGTCGGCTGATATCTTCTGATAGTTCAAATATACGTGGACGACATCATATTTGGGTCAACAAATGAAAATTTGTGAAAAGATTTTGAACCAGTTATGAAGCAGAAATTCGAAATGTCATCGATGGGTGAGATGAAATTCTTTTTGGGTCTTCAGGTTGATCAACTGCCTAAGGGAATTTTCATACATCAAACGAAGTACGTTCATGATATCTTGGAGAAATTCGGGATGTCAGGTTCTACTCCAGCTACCACCCCATTAGCAACGAATCATGGGATAAACCCTGATCTCACTGGAGAGAAGGTAGATGAAACGATGTATCGTTCCATGATCGGATCGCTGATGTATTTGACAGCTTCAAGACCTGATATCATGTATCCAACCTGCCTCGCAGCAAGATTTCAGTCTAATCCTAGAGTTTCGCATATGATTATTGTGAAAAGGATATTACGCTACCTGAAAGGAACTCCATCATTGGGGTTGTGGTATCCAAACGAAGGCGAGTTTAAGCTTGAAGGATATTCCGATTCAGATTTCGGATGCTGCAAACTTAACGCTAAATCAACAACAGTGGGGTGCCAGTTCTTCGGACCAAGATTGGTTACCTGGCAATGCAAAAAGCAGACCTCTGTGGCTTTATCCACATGTGAAGCGGAGTATGTATCTGCTAGCAGTTGCTGCTCACAGATCTTGTGGATCCAGCAACAGATGCGCGACTATGGTTTTCAATTTCTAAACACCCCTATCTTTGTTGATAATGAGGCAGCTATTAACATTACTAAAAATCCAGTAAATCATGCTAAAATGAAACATATTGAAATTCGTCATCACTTCATCCGAGATTATTTCGAGAAGAAGTTGATACGAATTGAGAAAATCCACACTGATGAGCAAAAAGTTGATTTACATACCAAAGCATTTGATAAAACACGTTTTCAATATTTGCTAAAATTAAATGGTATGAAGCTTTTATCGGTGTTGGAGGAGATTATTGGCGTTGATGAAGGAGACATTGTAGATGATGTTGAGAAGCAATCTGAAATGGTTTGTCGATTTTTTATCTGTTTTGGTATTTAGGGGGATATAGGGCAATATTTTCGTATCTGTTACGGTATGCTAAAGATATGTAATGTTTAAAAGGTTAAACAGTCTCGCTGATGATGTGCCGATAGGTTTTTTCACATTTAGTAGATTTGTTCGGGATATAAACTTAAAATCTTACTTACTTATTTCGTGGGGAACACTACTTGGATATATAGGTAACCCCTGAAATCTCATTTGAAAAATCCCTCTTTCTGAGATACTAGGTCTTTATACTCAGTGATATCTGGGGTATTATTCCGGGACTTCTGCTGAATGGAAGTTCTGACCTAGTCCCCGAATAATACTTTCTACATTGCTTGAAACATAGCATCGCCCTCAGCATAAATGATGAGACAATAAAATTGCTAATCAATGTTGTTGTAAAAAAGATCCTCTAAAGGGGACACACCAAAGTCGAAGCCGTCATCTCTCAGCTGAACGGAAGTTCTGACCTGAGCTCTCACGGTTCTTCGCATCTTAACCCCTTACAGATATCATCTGTGGTATACTCACCTATAAGACTGAATATTGGGATTCGGATACGGGAGTATATTCAAGAGGTGGTACACACATATAAGTTTAAATCTCTAAAACACTAAATTCGTGTCCTGGACAGATTGAAAATTGTGTGAGAATTTAAGTGGATCAGTATATCGACAATCTAAGCGAATTGTTTAATTCTGAGTATGTAATTGAAGTTTAATGGTACTTGTGACTTGTCGAATAGCTGATATGATTCCCTAACACGCTCACCAAAAATATGTTTGTAAATAGTTTACTTTTACTGCATTTTATTTCTGTATTTCATTTCTAGTTTAGAAGCTTTATTAAAAATCCAAAAAGATTTTACATTTCTGCTTTGTTTTTGACGAACCAAAGTGGAAAGCTGATCTTCAGATTCGAATTGAATTAGATGCAGGAAGTTTCTGAGCTGGATGATGAGTTTGGAGCTAAAACATGATAAGTTTGTGAAAGTTGAAAAGTTATAGCAGGTTCATCAATTTGAAACTTGTAAATTTTCAGAAAATGTTTTAACAAATGTCAGTGTGAATTGTTTCTGATCAACCAAGGTCATTAAGTTGGACTTGGTAGATTAATTGAGTAATCAGTGTCATTAATTTGAACCTGAATACTTAAGTGGATTGCTTAACACTGAGAGTGAATAGTAAGTTTGATTGAAATTGTAATTATCATATATCTTATATTTGGGTAGAGATTATACAGGAATCAAGTTCCCCATGGCAACAAAATGTTAAAGTTTGAACCAGAATTAAAGCCCTAGCTTATTGAGAGGGGGAGTCTGCGAAAGGGGGAGTCAAGATTCTGGATCAACACTCAAAGGGGAGATTGAAGATTAAAGTTGGAAGATAAAGATTGAAGGAGATTTTACAGTGTGAAGAAAATTTGGAAAAAGACAAAGACTAAAGACTCGACGCCGAAGACTTCGTCAACATCTAAGGGGGAGTCTGTTGGTGCACCTAGTGTCTGTTAACTTCGTCTTAATCGAGTCTTATGTCTAGATAGGACGAATGAGCACACAACAGGGTTGAAATTAGGGATTGTACATGTATTAGTATGGTATTTCGCTTGAAAGTAACAAAATGCATGTTCAAGCGAAACCAACTGATGTAAGTTCGCTTGAACAGACATGATGCGTCCTCAAGTGAAATACTCATGGCTATATATAGGGTTGTGTGTTATTCATTTGAAGCGGACAGGGGTCATTGTATGTGAGTCGAGGTGCTGTCAAAATCTTATCAGAATCATTGTAAAGACTCGGATAATCAGTAATAGAGAGAAAATTAAAAGGAACAAGTTGTGTGACATTGTTTACTTTGATTCCGCCTTAGTAAATGATGATGAACTGCCTTTACTGACTGTTTAGGGTCACGAAACCGATCCAACAGTTTCGATAAGATTGTTCGTATTCCTCTTTCGTCTGGTGAAGTTTTAGAAGTTCGTGGCGAGAAACCATCTGGTGGATTGAAACTCATGTCGTGTACGAAAGCCCAAAGTTATTTACGAAAAGGATATGTTGCTTTTCTGGCACATGTCACCGAGGAGAAGGGCAAAAGCAAGTGTATTCAAGATATTCCGATTGTTCGATATTATCCAGAGTTGTTTCCTGATGAACTGCCTGGTTTGCCTCCAGTTCGTCAAGTCGAGTTTCATATTGACCTTGTACCCAAAGCCAACCAGATTGCGAAAGCACCTTATCTTCTTGCACCGTCGGAGATGCAAGAATTATCTAAACAGCTTCAAGAGTTATCTAATAAAGGATTCATCCAACCAAGTTATTCACCTTGGGGCGCTCCTGTCCTGTTTGTGAAGAAGAAAGATGGATAATTTCGAATGTGTATTGATTATCGTGAGCTTAATAAGCTTACCATCAAGAATCGATATCCCCTACCACGAATTGATGATCTCTTCGACCAGCTGCAAGGTGCTTCATGTTTCTCCAATATCGATCTGCGTTCTGGGTATCATCAGCTTCGTGTTCTCGAAGAAGGTATTCCCAAAACTGCTTTCCGTACGAGATATGGGCACTACGAGTTTACTGTCATGCCTTTTGGTTTGACGAATGCCGCAGCTATCTTCATGGACTTAATGAATAGGGTTTGTAAACCTTATTTAGACAAGTTCATCATTGTGTTCATCGACAATATTCTTGTTTATTCGAAGTCTCGAGCCGATCACGAGCAACACCTTTGTTTGACACTGGAACTTCTGAAGAAGGAACAACTTTTCGCCAAATTCTCCAAGTGTGAATTCTGGCTTAAAGAAGTTCAGTTTTTGGGTCATATTGTTAACGAGCAGGGTATTCATGTAGATCCTTCCAAAATTGCTACAATTAAGGATTGGAATACACCTATAACACCCACAGAAATTCGATCTTTTCTTGGTCTTGCTGGTTACTATCGTCTGTTTATTTCAAACTTCTCAAAGATTGCGGTTCCACTCACTGCTTTGACTCAGAAGAATAAGCCTTTTGAGTGGGGACCCAAACAAGAGGAAGCGTTCCAAACGCTGAAACGAAAACTCTGTGATGTTCCTGTTATATCTTTGCCCGAGGAAAACGATGATTTCATTGTCTATTGCGACGCGTCGAATCTAGGCCTTGGTTGTGTTCTTATGTAACGAGGTAAAGTTATAGCTTATGCGTCAAGACAACTAAAAGTTCACGAGAAGAACTATACAACTCATGATCTTGAGTTAGGAGCTGTGGTTTTTGCTCTCAAAATCTGGAGACACTATCTCTATGGAACGAGGTGTGTGGTTTTCACATACCACAAAAGTCTCCAGCATATTCTTAATCAGAAGGAGCTGAACATGAGGCAACGACGTTGGGTTGAACTCTTGAGCGATTACGATTGTGAAATTCGCTACCATCCTGGTAAGGCGAATGTCGTTGCCGATGCGCTTAGTCGAAAGGAGCGAGTCAAGCTCAATTCTGTTAGAACTCTATCCGATATTCAATCACGTGTCCTTCAAGCTCAACGATCTTGTGTAACCAAAGGCTTATTGAAATATGATCTACCGCTTCAACTTGAGCTTAAACTCGAAACGAAAGACGATGGGTTACTCTATTTCAAGGATCGTTTGTGGATTCCAAAACAAGATGATCTCCACACTTTAGTGATGGACGAATCTCACAAGTCTCGATATTCTATCCATCCTGGTGCTGACAAAATGTACAAGGATCTTCGTACTCAGTATTGGTGGCCTGGTATGAAAAAGGATGTTGCCTTGTATGTATCGAAATGCCTAACTTGTCTCACAGTCAAGGCTGAACATCAACGACCATCTGGTTTGCTTGTACAACCAGAGATACTGGTTTGGAAGTGGGAGAACATTGCGATGGATCTCATCACTAAGTTACCGCATACGTCTAGAGGTCACGATGCTATTTGGGTTGTTATCAATCGATTAATGAAGTCAACTCATTTTATTTCGATTCGCGAGGATCTATCTGCTGATAAACTTGCAAAGATTTATGTTGATGAGATTGTATCTCGACATGGTGTTCCTTTGGATATCATATCTGATCGTGATGCTCGATTTTCATATCATTTTTGGAAGACCATGCAATATGCTTTGGGAACTTAACTAAATCTAAGCACTGCTTATCATCCCCAAACAGATGGACAATCTGAAAGGACGATTCAAACGTTGGAGGATATGCTTAGAGCATGCGTGATAGACTTTGGTGGTAATTGGGATTCTCATCTTCCATTGATCGAGTTCTCTTACAACAAAAGTTATCATGCTAGCATTAATATGGCACCATTCGAAGCTTTATACGGTCGAAAATGTCATTCACCTGTCTGTTGGAATGAGATCGGTGAAGCTCAGCTTACTAGACCTGAGCTCATTCTGGAAACAACAGACAAAATCAAGAAAATTCGTGATAATCTTGTGACAGCTAGAAGCCGTCATAAGAGTTATGCGGATATGCGATGCAAGCCCTTAGAATTTCAAATCGGAGACCGTGTCCTACTCAAGGATCACCTTGGAAGGATGTGGTGAGATTCGGAAAGAAAGGAAAACTTGCACCTCGATATGTTGCCATTTAAGATTGTTGAAAGAATTGGAAAGGTTGCCTATCGACTTGAGCTACCTCCAGTGCTTGGGAATATTCACCCAACTTTCCACGTGTCCAATTTGCGAAAGTGTTTAGCCAATGCTGATCTTCACATTCCACTCGACGAAATTCAAGTTGATGAAACGATGCACTTTGTCGAGAAACCTGTGGAGATAGTGGACCATGCTGTCAAACAGTTGAAGAACAAGCAAATTCGATTGGTCAAGGTTCACTGGGAATCCAAAAGTGGCCCAGAGTTTACTTGGGAACGTGAGGACCAAATGAAGGAGAAATATTCGCATTTGTTTTCACAAATTTCCTCTAGTTAAAATTTCGGTTTCAAGCTTTAAATTGCTTCCTTGAAGGTTATACGCAAACTCGTGTGTAAACACAGACAGTTCAACGCGACATACACTCTGGAATAGTGACATAGGATTAACATACCTTAAATAACCTTTACATAACTTAGAAATAAGTTTTGGGTGGTTTGGTGTGTTGAAAACAAGTCAATTCGATCGCAGGGACTATTTGTGTCAAACTGCGAAAATATGCCGATTCGTATGATATCGAACATTCCGGAACTTAATTATAAGTTAAACATGCCCTAAATATCCTTTACATAGCTTAGAAATAGGCTTTGAGGTGTTTGGTGCGCAAAAGTAAACTTTCTTGATCAACAGGGACTAAAAGCGTCAAAAAGTGCATAAGTGTGCATTTTCGCGCATATCTTACGTTCTGAATATATCCGGACATCCAAAAATTTTTGTAATCATTAAAATATTTTATTTTAGGGATTGGAATGCAAAAATTCCATTCGTCGCGCAATTTGGATCGTTTTTGCGTCCGTTACGATTTCCGTCGTAATTAACCGAATAACGCAATCGTACGACCAAACGAACCAACATCCGAGATTTTTTTGAGCATATTTTAAGTTCCCTATACTTTAACTTCATTTTAGAGCTTTGAAATGGGGTTAACGGGGCTTAAACGTGTCAAAAATGCATTAAAAACCAAGTTTTGGGCACGCAGGGGCCAAAACTGACAATCTGCCATAGTTGCTAGGAGGGGCGCGTAAGCTTGGCCCTATTCCTACGTGGCCTGCGACAGACTGCCAGTACAGAAACATTGAATCTGGTCTTTGAGCTGGTTTTGATGGTTTTCAACCCCTGATTTTGGATGCTATGGACTGGTTTTGAGTACCCCTTGTATTACAAAACCTTGTGCCCACATGTATGGTCAAGATTAAGGCACGAATTACGAGGAACGATCCTAACGGTTGTGGGAATTCTATAAATACCCATAAGTTCTCATTCATTCCTCACACCTTGATTCATTCTCTGCTCTAAGTTGGGGTTTAACACCTCATACCTGAGCATTTTGAATCAAGACTTCCTAGCTTGGACCCTTTGTAAGTATTCTTTCGTGCTTTTATGCATTTTTAAGCGTAAAAGTCAAATAATGTTTGACTTTCTGCTTTGACCTGTCTTTGGTCAACACAAAGTTCATTTGAACTTTGCAACATGAGCGTAATCACGATGTTTAGAGTCCCTTGTGACTATACCTACTGATTACCACGTTGATTAGGCGTAGTGACGAGTCATAGTTTCGGTCAAAATATGTGCTTATGCGTATTTTGCAACCAAACTATTTTTGGGTATCAAAACCCTTTGTTTTGATATCAAAACCTGTTTTCCAACTTAGTTAAACATGTTTTAACATGTTTAACTCGTCACTTTTAGTCTAGTGTTTGTATAGGGTTGTAAGGTAAGCGGTCTTAACAACCGCTTAGACTTTCGAACCCGACCCGTTTGGTCGATCATTAGGATCCGACCAAGCATATTTGTGACCATAGTTGTATAGGGAATAACCTTCCGAGGTTATACCTTATGGTCACTTAGTTTAATTAGTTGTATGATAGGTAGTTTATATGCCTTAGGTAAATGACCAAAATGCCCTTTTTATGCATAATTGGATTTTAAGCATATGTAACTTAACTTTTGTCACTAAAACTGATTATGCAACATATTTAAACTTGTTAGGGCATATAATACTTGTCATAGGACTAGTTAGGCGTCTCGAACACGCTTTTGCGCGCTCGACGCGTTAACATAGCGTAAGCTACCTTAATGGGTCGTAATGGGTTGAAAGCACTTAGGTTAGGTTCCGTTTTAAAATGTAGGCTTTGTTAAACCATATCATATGAGTCCCAATACTCATTTGGTTTACGAGACCTCATTCTACCCGATCTTCCGATTTAGGTGTCGATTTATTTAACTAGTAATCCGATTACTAGGTACTACTTGATTTCCTTGTTTTGCT
>JARYGA010043208.1:0-26976 GCA_030545235.1 Helianthus tuberosus
AAGCGCCGGAGGCTCTTAAAGCTGCAATGTCTGCGTTGTCAAAAGCGCAGATCTCCTTCTCGGGATTTTTGAGAAGATTCTGCTGGGTGAAGGTTTCGGCGGCCATTGCTATAAAGATGAAGTAAATTGACAGGAAGAAAATCTGAAATGGAGAATTACCTGAAGGGTCTGTTGAAGATATCTGCTTTTCAAACAAGAAAAGAAAAGATATAGGGGCATCGTGGATCTCCATTGAGTAAAAAACGCGTTGGAAGTTACGATGTGATCTTGACCGTCGCTTCGTTTTAAATGCCTTGAGTTGTGGGATAAGATTTTTGAAATATATCCGTTGGATTGGTATACCAAACGATATATTTGGGGACAATTGTTAGGGGTCATTTTCTTAACGTATATATCCTGACCAATATCCTGCCTATGTTTGTTCATTTGTGACCAGGATGCTGGAAGAGGATATTGCTAACATCTTGGGCGATATCCTGAGGCTTATTGAATTAACCACGTGCAGGTTAAGGGCTGAGACTTGCTAACGGTCAAGAGGACTTCTTCTCCTCAAGACTCGGACGAATTTGTTGAGAGAGAGACGTTGAGCCCGAAAGACCAGGTCTACAACGTTCGAAGAAGGAATATTCGGTGGATCCCGCAAGTTTAGGACAGTTTGTTATTTTATCTTAACTATAAATAGATGGGGACGGATCAGCTTAGAACACACAATTTTTCACTAACACTCTCATACACTTACACTCTCTAGCTCATTGCAAACACCACACTTGTATTCAATTTTCGTTGTAACACTTAGTCGATCCGTACCACATCCTGCACTGTATCCTGATTTTTGAAGCAATTGAAGAACAAGGCAGCTGCGATTGTCAGCTCCCGAGGTTTTATGCCGGCGATCTAAATTGATCAAGGGCTTTCCTCGTACATCTCGTGTCGTTTACTTTATTTTTGCTCATTGTTTGATCATAGATACAGCTCTACATCTTGAGCCGTATCCTGAAACTGTTTTTACAAATCAACTTGATTAACATATTTTCGACACACATTTCTAGCACACTACCTCACTTAACTAATTTGATCACTTAATTACGTCGGTAATTTTTGACCAAAACAATACTCATGCTACTAACAATAGTGGATCTTTGCAGGATACAGGTGTAACATCAGCATTTACTAGGGAACTTCAGAAGTTGAAGGACATGATATCTAGTGTACCTGGGGTGGTCCAGCCGATCCCAGAAGTGTCCCAGGACAGCCACAAGATATCTCGTTTTGCATATCCTATCTGTGATGCTGAGATCCCAAAGAGATTTCAAACCCCCAACATGAAGCTTTACGACGGAACTACGGATCCTGAGGAGCATATTGCTCAGTATAGGGAAAGAATGGAGATCAACCCTATCCCTCCGGAGCTCAAGGAAGCGTGCTTGTGCAAGGGATTTGGTTCTACCTTAACAGGATCAGCCTTAAAATGGCTGTTAAATGTTCCTCCACACTCAATTACTTCATTTGCTCATTTGGTTAATTTATTCAACAGTCAATTTTCTTGTAGTCGGAGTTTTGAGAAACTAACCAGTGATCTTTACAGGATAACTCAAGGGCCTCAGGAATCCTTGAGGGATTATGTAAACAAATTCAGTCGGGAATCCTTGGATATCCCACATCTTGATGTTGCAACAGCTGTGCAAGCCTTTAAGATGGGATTACAAAAGGATTCCCAGTTTTATCAGGATCTTGTAATGAATCCCTGCAGGAATCTCGACGAAGCTCGTAACAGGGCTTTGAGATATATCCGTCTGGAAGATGACAGGAAGATGCAAGAAAGGATGAACTCATCTAACACTTATGAGTCAACTAACAGGAAGTCAGAATCCTCATTTAAGTCATATCGGCCTAAGCCATATGGTAGAAATGAAAACAAGAGAGTGAATGTTGTCGAAGATGAGGATCCTGAAGAGTATCCTGAGTTGTCTGAATATTGCTTTTCTGTTAACATTCCTGAATTGATGTATGCCATGCAGGGTCTAGGAGACAAGGCTAGGTGGCCTCGAAAGAATCAACAAAAGGCTGACTGGAAAGATAAGTCAAAATGGTGCGCTTTCCACGAAGATTTCGGACATGTAACTGAGGATTGCATTGCTCTAAGGAAAGAAATAAGCTATCTTCTAAGCAAGGGATATCTAAAAGATCTCTTAGGAAGAAAGAAAAATAAGGGTCAGGATACTGAGAAAGATCCTGAACGAGCAGCATCACCTCCTGCGGATGCCAAGATAATCAACTTCATTTCAGGAGGATCTGACATTTGTGGGACCTCGTATTCGGCAGCAAAGAGACATGCAAAGGAAGCTAAGGCCGAAAGGGGAGAGAAACATGTCAGGATGACTACCCTCACAACTGACAAAGTGATCACTTTTGATGCAGATGACAGGGATACTGTCCAGGATCCTCACCATGATGCTCTGGTAATAACGTTATATGTGGCTAACCATTTTGTACGCAGGATACTGGTTGATAATGGCAGCTCCGTCAACATAATCCAACTAGAAACTCTGAAGAGAATGAATGTATCTCCAATGGATATCACTTCAAAGTCTACCGTGCTTGTTGGATTCAGTGAAGAGGCTAGAAACACAGTGGGAGAGATAAAGTTGCCAGTATACGTTGAAGGAGTCAACTCGATACAACGTTTCTGTGTAATGGATTCTCTATCCTGCTATAACATCATACTGGGAAGACCATGGATTCACGATATGAAGGCCGTGCCATCAACATATCACCAATACATCAAGATACCTACCCCTTGGGGAGTTGTCAAGGTTGATAGTGAGCAGCAGGAGGCGAAAGAATGCTACTCATCCTCGATGAAATCCTCAAATAAACCTAGTGCAGCATAGCAATTAAAGACGAGGGCCCAGGATATCGTGGAGGATCCGGAGCAGGATGTGAAGAAAATTATCCTAGACCAGGATAATCCCGATATTTCGGTGCTTGTAGGAACCAATATCCCTCAGGATATTGAAGAGCAGTTAATTAACTTTTTAAAATGCAGGATGTCGACGTTTGCATGGAAGCATGAGGATATGACAGGCATATCCAAAGATATTATCACTCACAAGCTTGGAATTGATAAGTCATTTAAGCCTGTGCAACAAAAAAGAAGGAAGTTTGCTCCTGAGCGGAACACGGTTATCCAGGAGGAAGTTGAAAGATTATTAAAGTCCAGAATGATCAGAGAGATTAAGTTCCCAAGGTGGCTAGCAAACGTGGTTGTAGTACAGAAGAAGAATGGGAAATGGAGAGTTTGTGTAGACTACACAGACTTGAACAAAGCTTGTCCTAAAGACCCATTTCCTCTTCCCCACATTGATGCAATGGTAGATGCCACTGACGGGCATGAAATGCTGACCTTCATGGATGCATCTTCAGGATTTCAACAGATCCAAATGGAGCCTTCTGACCAGGAGGATACCGCCTTCATGACACCAACAGGTATTTATTGTTATACAGCTATGCCTTTTGGTTTGAAAAATGCAGGTGCAACATACCAAAGATTGGTGAACATGATGTTCAAAGACAAACTGGGGGACACCATGGAGGTATATATCGATGACATGGTGGTGAAATCTAAAAAGGCTGAGGATCACCTCCAGGATATCAAGGGAGCATTTGATATCCTGGATCAATACAACATGAAGCTGAATCCTGCTAAATGCCATTTCGGAGTGGGGGCAAGAAAGTTTCTTGGATATATGGTGACAAAAAGGGGGATAGAAGCAAGCCCAGAGCAGATCAAAGCTATCCTGGACATAAAATCACCCTCAAATATGAAGGACGTACAAAGATTGACAGGCCGAGTAGCAGCTCTAAACAGGTTTATCTCAAGATCCTCAGAGAAATGCAATGACTTCTATGATATCCTGAAGAAGAACAAAAGATTCGAATGAGGGGAAAAGCATGAAGCAGCCCTGCAGGATTTGAAACGATATCTCTCAACCGCACCTCTATTGATGAAGCCTGAAAATGGTGAACCACTATCCCTGTACCTTGCTGTATCAGGGAATGCTGTAAGTGCCGTTCTTATAAAAGACCATGAAGGTCAGCAATATCCTGTTTATTATGTTAGTAAAAGTTTGCTAGATGCCGAAACTAGGTATTCTCACTTAGAAAAATTAATACTAGCATTAGTCATGGCATCAACGAAGCTTAGACATTATTTTGAGACACATAGGATACATGTTAAGACAAATTATCCTGTCAAAAATGTGCTTAGGAAACCAGAGATGTCAGGCAGGATGGCCAAATGGTCAGTAAAGTTAAGTGCTTATGATTTAGTATATGAACCAAGAAATGCCATAAAATCTCAGGCTTTAGCTAACTTTTGGGCTGACTTTAGTAGTGACATTCAGGACGAGGTAGACCTAGAAGTTCAACAGTTAGGAGAATCTTCAGGATCCTGGACATTATATACTGATGGTGCATCTAATGTAAGAGGAGTAGGATTAGGAATACTACTAAAATCGCCACAGGGGGACATATTACCCCAGGCTATTAGGTGTGAATTTCCTGCTACTAATAATGAAGCAGAGTATGAGGCGTTAATTGCAGGATTAGAATTGGCTAAGAGCATGAGTGTCAAAAAATTGCAAGTATATGTTGACTCTTTGTTAATTACTAACCATTTTAATGGATCCTATGCAGTTAAGGGTGAGAAGTTAATCGAATATCTCGATATTCTCAAAAAATTAGCAGGATATTTCGATGTTTTTATACTTGAACAGGTACCGAGGGAGGATAATGCTGAAGCGGATGCCTTAGCAAATTTAGGATCATCGATCAGGATACCTGAAGGGACCCAAATACCAATATTACATGTCTTATATCCTGCAACGAATCCTCAGGATAAAGAAGTAGCGGGTATTCAGGATCCGGGAGCAGAACATCCTGAGAAGGATCCTAAATCCTGGACGGCTCCAATCATGAGATATCTCAAAGAAGGACACATCCCTGGAAATGAAAATCCTAAGGCATTTAGGATGAAGGTATCACGATTCACTATTATAAATAATATTTTATACAAGAAATCTCTTGCAGGACCGTATTTGAGATGCTTGGAGGATCCCGAAGCCAAAGAAGTACTTCAGGATATACATGAAGGGGATTATGGTAACCATGCTGGGGGCAGGTCGTTATTCTCAAAAGTATTAAGGACAGGATATTATTGGCCAACAATGAGAAAGGATGCAGCAGAATATGCTCGAAGATGTGATGCATGTCAAAGACATAGTAACATACTGCATCAACCTGCTGAAACATTATATCCTATTGTTTCCTCTTGGCCGTTTATAAAATGGGGTATGGATATAGTGGGAAAGCTACCAAAAGCTCCGGGAGGAAAAGTCTATATGCTAGCAATGACGGATTATTTCTCTAAGTGGGTTGAAGTAGAAGCATTTGTTCAAGTTAGAGACCAAGAAGTAGTATCCTTCATCAAAAGAAATATCCTGACCAGATTCGGAGTACCAGCCGTGATAATTTGTGACAATGGTTCTCAGTTCATAAGTAAGAGGACTACTGACTTTTGCAAGAGTTGGGGAATCAAAATGATTACGTCTACTCCGGTACATCCTCAAGCAAATGGACAAGCAGAATCCTCAAACAAGATAATTGTCAATAACTTAAAGAAAAGGCTTGGAGCCAAAAAAGGAAGATGGGCAGAAGAATTACCCTTTGTTTTATGGGCTGATAGGACAACGGTAAAGAATGCAACAGGCCAAACCCCATTTTCATTGGTATTTGGAGCAGAAGCAATGATTCCAACGGAAATGACAATACCTACTGCAAGATCTACCCTAAGTGATCCTGAGCAGAATCCTGAAGCCTTGACTCAGGATTTAGACACTACAGATGAGAAAAGAGATGCGGCAAGGCTAAGGATGGCAGCATATCAACAGAGGATATCCAGGGCATATAACAAGAATATTAGAACCAGAAGATTTAAGATTGGAGATTGGGTGCTAAGAAAGGCTTTTCAGAATACTACTAATCCTGCCGATGGCAAGTTAGCTCCAAAATGGGAAGGACCATATGAAGTTGAATCAGAAGCAGGGAAAGGAGCATACAGACTCAAGAATATGGAGGGGGATATGCTACCGAGATCTTGGAATGCTATACACCTTAAGCTCTATTTCAAGTGAGTTTAGAATTTAATTTCTAACTCAGGATGGTATGAATTCTACCTTTTTTAAATATGTTTGGTTTAATTTGTTCTCTGTAACCCAATACTGACTTAAGCATCGGAGGGGTGTTAGCTAAGCTAACACCCACCTTAGTTTACAATTGTTTTGCAAGATATGTTTCAGGATATAGCTCCAGGATATGTACTCAGGATAACTCGAAAGATTAGAGGATTGGCCCCCTCTCTCACGTTTAAGGGATACTGATCCCTTCACAGGTTTAAAGGTATTCACCTTTCTTCCGAATTGGGTTTAAACACCCCGCCTGGAGCGCAAGTTATTCAGGGATAGTTCAAGGTGGCGGGACCAGTCCATGTAAAAGTGGCTGACAATTTCGTTACTGTTGGCTATATCCTGAATCCTAACGGTATATGAGGATTGATCACCCTCTCTCACGAAAGGGTATTTTCATACTCTCTAAGGTTTAAAGGTTTTCACCTTTCTAAGTCTTGGAGTTTATACACTCCCGCCTGTAGCGCATGAAAATTTGGGATTTTCCCAAGGATACAAGGGATTTATCTCCAGTACATCCTTGGGTTTTACCCTTGGGACCTAAAAAACTGCCTATACAATGGAAAGTGACAGTCAAAAGATTTCTAAGTGTTTGAAGACATTGTACACAGGGGACATTCCTACTGAGGCAGTGATGTAAAGTTCAAAGACTAAAGTTTGGAACTAGTATGCTAAATATCTCACACCGGGGACATGGTCATTGGAAAAGTTGCAAGGAGATTGAAGTTTGGTAAAAGGGTTATATACTACTTCGGGTATGATCTTTCCTTTGTAAGCATTGTTTAAGTTTCTAGTGATATTATGTTAAGTATCCTGGTATATTTTCAAAGTCCTTTTCAGGATATTTGATTAGGATGTTTGAAACCAGTATTAGTTTGGAACTCTGATCATTTAAATATTATCAAAACTTGGTGTTGAAAAGATAGACTATTTTTCACTCTCTAAGGAAATTTTTACAAAGTTTAAGGAACGTTTGGAAATTCTATCTAATAAAAGGTTTTTATAGTATATCTCTGAGTATACTGATCAGGATATTTTCATAAGATAGTAATACGAATTTTTTAAGAATTACACTAAGTAATGCAAGACAACAGCAAATAAGTCAAAAGATAGTTATATTATTAACAAGTCAAAAGTTGTGCTTTTGGTTTCACCACAAACCGAGGCCCATCCGCCAAAAGCACAATTAGTTTTTACTATACTTGTGTAACGGTTGCAGGATATATCTCAAAACAGGACCTATCCACCTGCAACCGTTATCACATTCAAAACGAGTTATACTAATTGATGACCAAGGGCTTCATCCTAAAACCTAGGACCCATCCACCTTTGGTCATCACATTGTTCTAGTGCAGGAAATGTAAATTGTTCGAAGACAAGAAAAGTAAATTGTTTATGCAACCACAACCATGAAATTTAAAAATGGGCTCCAGCCTTGGCACGTATATCCATCATCGCCCATTTCGCCGCCTAAGAAGCGGCACCTTCTTGATCAGCAACCTCCTTGCCAGCATTCGCCCCAGCATCAGCCTCAGGATTCTTCTCGGCATCATCATCAACATTGGCCACATCCTCTGCCGCCTTCGAAGGCTCTTCACCAGCATGCTTTGCAGAATGAGCAACGGGATGACCTCCAAGATCCTTTAGTTTCGCCTCCCAAGTCTTTACGTTCCAGGAGGGGCATTCAAAACCCAAATCCATGGCCTCATAAGCCATCTTTATCCTGGCTTGGAGAAGGGAGACGACCACGGATGCTTTGAGGCTATCCCGGTATGAGCTCATATTCTGCTGATATTGAAGAAGGGCGGCATCTAGCTTGGCTTGAGCGTTCTCGTTAGCTTTGTGGAGGGCAGCTTGATGTTCCTGGGTTATTGCCTTGTATTTGTCTTCATAGTGCTGGGATTTGGCAGCCGCAATGGTTCCTTGGTCAGCTATGGTGGCTTGAGCTTTCTCCAGCTGGATCTGCAACATCTTGTTAAGCCCGCAAGCGTCTTCGTATAAGTGCATAAGACGACCCAGACCCTATCGATAAAGACACAGGTATTAATGTAAAGAGTAAGCAGGATAGGGACTAACATACTTGTACAGGATATCGAAAAGAAAATTCTACCTGTTTGAGGAATGAGATGGCTTCATTGAACCCATGATTCTCAAGAGAGAATGTTTCAGAAACAGCTGGGGAGTCAGTCTCCTTTCTCTTCCGAGAGCTGGATGCCCAGGTCCAGGATGCCGGAGGGCCTTTGGGAGCAGAAACAGTTTTCGAAGAGGTAGGCTTTGGTTTAGCAGACGACTTTGGCTTGGATTCTTGTTTGGTGGGTTCGAGGCTGGAGTAGCAATCCAACTCGTCAAGTTCAAAACCTTCAAGGTTGACGACTGGTACTACACAAGGGAAGATATTCTTAAACCCATCATACTTTTGAAAAATAATTAATATATGAGAATGTGCTTACCAGACATTTCTGAGCTTGATTTTTGGTGTGAATCTGTAAGAGACAGGGAAAAAGTTCTTTCACTGGCAGGAAGACGGTAGATTTCCTTGATCTTGGATTCGGATTCTGCACTAAGAGGCACTAAATCTCTGAAATTCGCTGCATAAAAACATCAGAATATAAATCCGGGATACAGTTTGAAGATATAATTGGGGATATTTCTAAAACCCTAAATCCTACCCTTGGTTAACCATTTAACCGGTAAATCGAAACCCTTATAAATAGAGTCTCTTTTTACGAAAAAGAATTTTCGTCGCCATCGTTCCTCGTTCTTGGTGGCTTTAAGAACCAGAGGGTTCTTGATGGAAAACAGAAGAAAATGGTGATTGCCGTGGGATCTCAGCCGGTATGCTATAGGAAGGTCCTCAACGAGTAGGTTAGGAAAATGGCGAGATTTGATTTGATCCAACACTATCAAGATTCGCCAGACCATTGGCATAACTTGGGCATAGCTAAGGCCGGTGAGGTCGAAAAAGCTAGAGATAAAGGGTGGAAACGGGTACCGGAGTCCAAGAGAGAAAGGATAAGCGAAAAAACAAACCCACTCGTCGGATGATGCGTCCGATCGGGCTTCCTGGTCGAAGGGGCGAAAGACCGTTCCAGTGGGAAAGGCACCGGAATCTTTAAGGGCAACAATGTCGGCATTGTTGAAGCAGCAGATCTCCTTTGATGGATCGGCGATGAAATTTTGACTTACGAGGGTTGAAGTTGGTTGGTCCGATCGGAATTTCGTTCGTGGTGCCATAAAAAGTATTAAGCAAACTAATAGCGATTCAAGAAAGAAGGATAGAAGGGGAAATACCTGATGTCCGCTTAAAGATAAGGATAAGTGTAAAAGGGAGTCCCTCGGTTAATATAGGATGAATATAGGGGGGTAAAGAGTAAATAATGCTTTGGAAGTTGCACCGCTGTCATTTCAAGGGTCTAGTCGTATTAATTACCTTAAGTTATGAGGTGAAACTTTTGAAATATATCCGTTGGATTGGTATACCAACCGATATATTTGGGGACAATTGTTAGGGGTCATTTTCTTAACATACGTATCCTGACGAATATCCTGCCTTTGTTTGTTTATTTGTGATCAGGATGCTGGAAGAGGATATTGCTAACATCTTGGGCGATATCCTGAGGCTTATTGAATTAACCACGTGCAGGTTAAAGGTTGAGACTTGCTAACGGTCAAGAGGACTTCTTCTCCTCAAGACTCGGACGAATTTGTTGAGGGAGAGACGTTGAGCCCGAAAGACCAGGTCTACAACGTTCGAAGAAGGAATATTCGGTGGATCCCGCAAGTTTAGGGTAGTTTGTTATTTTATCTTTACTATAAATAGATGGGGGCGGATCAGCTTAGAACACACAATTTTTCACTAACACTCTCATACACTTTCACTCTCTAGCTCATTGCAAACACCACACTTGTATTCAAGTTTCGTTGTAACACTTAGTCGATGCGTACCACATCCTGCACTGTATCCTGATATTTGAAGCAATAGAAGAACAAGGCAGCTGCGATTGTCAGCTCCCGAGGTTTTATGCCGGCGATCTAGATTGATCAAGGGCTTTCCTCGTACATCTCGTGTCGTTTACTTTACTTTTGCTCATTGTTTGATCATAGATACGGCTCTATATCCTGAGTCGTATCCTGAAACTGTTTTTATAATTAACTTGATTAACATATTTTCGATACTCATTTCTAGCACACTACCTCACTTAACTAATTTGATCACTTAATTGCTTCGGTAATTTTTGACCAAAACAGCAGGTACTACGCGTAATAGGCTGGCCTCTCCTTAGCACATTAAGAGTCTCGCAAGCTTGGATGCATTAAGTCTGTTGAACTATGTTTCCTGTTTACTTGATCCGCCTGTGGATCCGTTTCAACTATCTTGTGATACTTAATATTACAATTTTATTCGGTTGAAATAAATCTATCTTTTGCTTCCGCTGTGCATTTAAAATTGTGTTGTTTGACTATGATGATATCTACGTCACGATACTCCCCACCGGGCCCACCGGCAATACGTGGAAATATCAGGGTGTGACAGGTTGGTATCAGAGCCAACACTGAGTGAATTAAACACTAGCCTTTTGTGTTTAATCTCAGTTACACAGTTGCACATTCCTCGATTCTCGAGTCTAGACAAAGAACTTAGGAATTATCCAAATTTGTTTTAATTCTAACTTTGTCTTTTATATTTTTCTTGTTGTATCCTTTGTTTGTTTTGACAGGTTAAACAAGATGCCACCAAGAGTGAGAGGGAGAGGAAGAGGCAAGGGGCCACTCGTCGCCCCGAATGATCATGAGGCCGGGCCTTTGCACCGACGAACACCGTCAGATTCCCATAACCGGAGTCCTCAAGATAATTGGAGGACCTATATTGAACCAGCAAGGCGCTCAGTTTTGCTGAGCTCCTCCCCTTCTTTTCAACACTCCTTTGGGCCTCATTCTGAAAATGAGCCCCATAATTCCCATCAATCTTACATTCCTCTCCAGGGCCACAACTCACCTTTTGATGACCCAACACCTTTTTTCAGAGCCGGTTCAACCCGGCAAACTCCCTTGGAGAACCAGTGGGTTTTAACCCACTAGGACCTGAAGACCATTTCTCTGGCGAACATGCAATGGACATAGACGAGGACACCAATCCTGCAAAACCACCCTCCGGAACCCCTAACGACCCCATCGAAATTTCAGATGGGTCACCTTTCGTGGGATCACCTTACAATGGTCCCGAAAGCTATGAAGAAATGTTCCGACAAATAGACTGGGTGTTTACTCCCAGTTACCATAACTCACCACAACAGCAGCAGCAGCAACAGGATCCCTCTGAGGATTCTCGTTTCGTCGCGGTCACTCCGCCACCACAACCAGCCCCGCAGCAGCCTCCGGAGCCACCGAGGCGAAGAAGAACGAACGCACGGATGTCCGTGCGAGGAGGAGTGCCTATCAGCACCCCTCAACACTCTAGTGGCAGCCGCTACTCGCCATTCCATGAAGAACCGCAGATGGGAGGATCTTCAAACCCCGTCTCGGAAGTAAAATCTGCGCCTGTCGCGCCACCACCTTTGGGCTTTGGCGACCCTATACCTACCTACACCGGTGCGGCGGCGTATAATCCCTTTGAGCAGCCGATCCACACCAACTACAACTATGCCGAGGCCGACCCTTACCTGGTAGCAGCGGCAAACTACAATGCCCATCATCCAGAAGGATCCTTTGGGATCCCATATCAAGCTGGATACCCACACTATGGGTACCCACCATATGGATATCAGCAACTGCCGCCTCCACCTCCGTTTTATCAGCAACCCCCGCAGCCGCCAGTAATGTCACCACTGCAGCATCAAGAAATTCTTCAAAGGATAAATGAGGTGCGGGAAGAAGTGCGGGAAGACCGTAGAGAAAACCAAGGAATGTTCAAGGGTCTGGTAAACTTGATCAAAGGGAAAAGCAAAAAGAATCGTTAAATCCTTTGTTTGTTTAATTGTTTATTTAAATGTTTAATCATGTCCCTGCGTGGACATTTGATTCTGTACTCAGCCCCTGCGTGGGCATGTCTTCCTGTATTCCGCCCCTGCGTGGGTATGTTTTTCTGTTTAACCCCTGCGTGGGTATATTATTCTGTTTAAGCCCCTGCGCGGGCATGTTATTCTTGTAGAAGTCCCGTTTAGGGCAAATTTGTACTTGGTTAATTTTTGTAGTGGAATGAATTAATTTAAATTTTCATTTTGTTAGAATTATATGCATAATATGTAAAATAAAAGAAATTATAACATTCCTTTCAAGACCTATCATTATAATAAAATGATAAAATTTAAAAATAATCTTAAAGGTAAAACCTAGTTTATATGTTGTTTCAGACATGACCAAGATGGTAAAACCTATTCAAAAGGTTCTAATCCTTGTTAACATTTGAAAACATGTTAACACTCTTGAGAAAAGTGATTCGGTAAAATCACCTAAGTCATCCTTATATTAGATTCTCACAAATACTTTTTAATTAAAACATCCATTAAGGATATAACGCCTAAGGGCTGTACTCATTGTCATATAAGACAAAAGACAGTCGTGGTCTTCGACCCCTGTTAAGAAGAGGTAATGAATTAGAAATTTAAAACCTCAATACCATGACCCTATAAGATCATGATTAAAAAAAACTTAAAACTGTCCACGTGACTAGGCCTTTTTGCCATTAATATATTTTAATTCTAACTAAGGATTTCTAAATATCCTGAATATATATATGCTCAACAAATTAATCGAAATGGTTTCTTAAATACCAATGATTAATAAATCATATAGAATGATAAAAACTGTTATAGACCTCTGAATGAATTAAAATCATTATTTTATGTAGCAATCAAGCTACATGGCCGGGTCAGACGAGGTCAACAGTCACCCCAGAGATAATAATGACACCTCCAGAGTCAACGTAGCAGGAGCAGAACTACAGGCATTGATTGACAATGCTGTTACAAGAGCCTTGGATAGGCAATTCAATGAATCCAGTGGTACCCATGCAAGGACCCAATCAGTACCACATACGAAGCCACCCTCAAGAACTCATACTGCTCACAAAAGTGATTCTCATCACTCATCGAACCAAAGGAGTGTTCCATCTAAGAGAGTTATATTGAACGATGAACCACGTGCTAAAGGTTGCACCTATAAGTACTTTGTTTCCTGCAAACCCATGGATTTTACTGGGGAGAAAGGAGCAGTTGACTTCATGTCATGGTTAGATGAGATGAACACAGTAGTAGATATCAGTGGTTGTGCAGATAAGGATGTGGTAAAGTTAGTGTCACAGTCATTCAAGGGTGAGGCACTAGCTTGGTGGAGGTCGTTGATCCAAGCTACTGGGAAGATCCCATTGTACAATCTGTCTTGGGATCAGTTTGTGACACTGATTAAAGAAAACTATTGCCCTCAGCATGAGGTTGAAAAGATTGAAGCTGATTTCCTGTCATTGATTATGAAGAACCTAGATTGTCAAGCCTACCTCACAAGCTTCAATACTATGTCAAGATTAGTACCGTATCTGGTAACTCCGGAACCCAAGAGGATAGCTCGTTTCATCGGGGGATTTGGCCCCATAAATCAAGGCCAGTGTGAAGGCCTCCAGACCAGCTACTTTCAGGTCTACAGCTGATATAGCATTGTCACTTACTTTGGACGCAGTCAGGCAGAGATCGCTGAGAAACACAGACGCTGAGAAGAGGAAGCGTGAGGATGACAACTCACGACGTTCAAACAAGAAACATAAGGGAAACAATGACCACAAAAAGAGTTCTGGAACGAAAAAGGATGGTCATCAGTCGGGTGATAAGCCCAAGTGTAAGGTCTGTAAGAAGCACCATTTCGGGAAGTGCAGATATGAATCGAAATCCCAGCCACAGCAGAGAGTTTGTGGGATTTGTAAATCCTCTGAGCACAAGACATTAGACTATAAGAAAATCAAGGATGCGACGTGCTACAACTGCAACGAGAAAGGGCATATCAAGTCCAACTGCCCAAAGTTTGCTAAGAAAGCTGAGGAAGGGAAAAAGACCAATGCTAGGGTCTTCCAGATGAACGCACAAGAGGCGATCCAAAATAACAATGTCATAACATGTACATTCCTTATTAATGATGTTTATGCAAGGGTGTTATTTGATTCTGGAGCAGATAAGTCATTTGTTGATGATAAGTTTTGTAAGTTGTTAAACCTACCTGTTAGAACCCTAAGCATAAAATATGAGGTTGAATTAGCTGATGGCACCATATAAACCGCATCAACCGTGTTAGATGGATGTTTTATATCCATTAGGAAGCACTCTTTTCCATTATCCTTACTTCCTTTGAAGTTAGCCGGTTTTGATGTAGTTATAGGCATGGACTGGTTATCTCATAACCAGGCCCAGATTATTTGCAACAAGAAGCAAGTAGTGGTCAAGACTCCGTCTGGTGAACCACTTACCATTTAGGGAGATACCCAGTATGGACTGCCTGAGCAAGTGTCTCTGCTCAAGGCATCTAGGTGCTTGAAGAAGCGATGTGTCATCTATATGGCGCAGGTAACTATTGATGAGCCGAAGCGCAAGATTGAAGATATCCCTGTCATATTTGAATATCCCGAAGTATTCCCGGAAGAACTACCTGGTTTGCCACCAGATAGACAAGTAGAATTCAGAATTGACATTATTCCTGGAGCAGCACCTGTTGCTAGAGCACCTTACAGGTTGGCACCAATAGAGATGAAAGAGCTAAGAACACAATTGGATGATTTGTTAGCCAAAGATTTTATTAGACCTAGTTCGTCTCCTTGGGGAGTGCCAATCCTGTTTGTGAAGAAGAAGGATGGATCGATGCATCGATTATTGTGAGCTAAACAAAGTTACTATCAAGAATAGATATCCATTGCCCAGGATCGACGATCTGTTCGATCAATTGCAAGGGGCAAGTTACTTCTCTAAGATCGATTTGAGGTCAGGCTATCACCAATTGAAGGTTAAAGATGAAGATGTGCACAAGACTGCATTTAGAACTCGTTATGGTCATTACGAGTTCTTAGTGATGCCTTTTGGGCTCACTAATGCACCTGCCGCATTCATGGATCTCATGAATCGCGTCTGCAAGCCTTACTTAGATAAATTCGTCATCGTCTTCATCGATGACATTCTCATATACTCGAAGAGTCAAGTTGACCATGAGAAGCACCTCCGTTGCATTTTGAAACTGCTTCAACAAGAGAAGCTTTACGCCAAGTTTTCAAAGTGTGAATTCTGGCTTCGTGAAGTCCAATTTCTTGGACATGTTGTTAGTGAGCGTGGTATCCAGGTGGATCCCGCTAAAGTTGAAGCTGTTATGAATTGGCAAGAGCCAAAGACGCCTACAGAGATTCATAGCTTTCTAGGTTTAGCAGGATATTATAGGCGATTTATCAAAAAGTTCTCAAGGATTGTTGCACCCCTAACTTCATTGACTAGGAAGAATATTAAGTTTGACTAGGGTCCTAAGCAGCAGGAATCCTTTGACATCCTTAAGCAAAAGTTGAGCAATGCACCTGTGTTAACATTGCCTGATGGAATAGAGGAATTTGTAGTATATTGTGATGCATCGCATACAGGTATGGGATGTGTGCTCACGCAGAAAGGAAAGGTTATTGCCTATGCTTCTCGACAATTAAAAGTGCATGAGAAGAATTACACCACCCATGACTTGGAATTGGGTACCGTGGTATTTTCCCTAAAACTGTGGAGGCACTACTTGTATGGTACTAAGTGTGTGATCTATTCTAGTCACAAGAGCCTTCAACACCTATTCAATCAGAAGGATTTGAATATGAGGCAGCGACGATGGATGGAAACTTTGAATGCTTATGACTGTGAGATAAGATACCATCCTAGCAAGGCGAATGTAGTCGCCGATGCCTTAAGCAGAAATGAAAGGGTAGAGCCTATAAGAATCAATGCCAAGAGCATTTAATTGAGGAATAGTTTGAATAAAAGATTGTTAACGGCACAGAAAGAAGCTGTATTAGAAGCTAACTATCCTAACGAAAAGCTAGGAGTAACTGAAGAACAGTTATCCTATGGCAAGGACGGAATTCTGAGGTTAAATGGACGAATATGGGTCCTAGTTTATGGAGGACTTCGGGATGTTATCCTCCAGGAAGCCCATAGTTCTAAATACTCCATTCATCCTGGAGCTGACAAGATGTACTAGGATCTGAGGGCGAACTATTGGTGGATAGGCTTGAAGAAGTCTATAGCTACCTATGTAGCCAAATGTTTGGCGTGCGCTCAAGTCAAAGCTGAACATCAAAAGCCGTCAGGTTTGCTACAACAGCCTGAACTTCCCACCTGGAAGTGGGAAATGGTGACAATGGATTTTATCACCAAGTTGCCAAAGACAAAGAAAGGAAATGATACTATATGGGTGATAGTAGATAGACTGACTAAGTCAGCACATTTCCTACCCATTAAGGAGACTTATAGCTCCGACATGTTAGCCCAATTCTACGTAGATAAGATTGTATCTCTGCATGGCATACCAGTGTCTATTATCTCTGACAGAGATACCAGATACACATCACATTTTTGGAAAAGTTTCCAACAATCTTTGGGCACGCGCTTAAATTTTAGTACGGCTTACCATCCTCAGACGGACGGGCAGAGTGAGCGTACCATCCAAACTTTGGAAGACATGCTTCGTGCATGTGTGATTGACTTAGGTGGTTGTTGGCATAACCACCTGCCATTGATCAAGTTCTCCTATAACAATAGCTACCATACAAGCATTCAGGCTGCGCCTTTTGAGGCATTATATGGTAGGAAATGCAGGACGCCTATTTGTTGGGCAGAAGTAGGAGAAGCTCAGTTACCAGGACCTGATATAGTCCTTGAAACAACGGACAAGATTGTCCAAATTCGTGACCGCCTGAAAGCTGCCAGAGATAAGCAGAAAAGCTACGCAGACTTAAGGCGTAAACCTCTGAAGTTCGAGGTTGGTGACAAAGTGTTGCTTAAAGTATCACCCTGGAAGGGAGTCATGCGATTTGGTAAGAAAGGTAAATTAAGTCCATGGTACATAGGACCATTCGAGATCATCGAATGTGTCGGATCAGTGGCTTACAAGTTGAATTTACCTGAAGAGCTCAGTGGTATTCACAATGTATTCCACATCTACAATCTGAAGAAATGTCTAGCTGATGATTCGCTAGTCATACCACATACGGATGTGCACATAGATGAGAGCTTGAAATTTGTGGAAAAACCTTTGTCGATCGAGGATCGACAGGTAAAGAAGCTTCGAAGGAAGCATGTACCGATTGTAAAAGTTAAATGGGATGCCCGTAGAGGTCCCGAATACACGTGGGAGGTAGAATCCACAATGAAAATAAAGAACCCTCAATTATTTCAGTAAATCTCGAGGTCGAGATTTCTTTTAAGGGGGTGAGGATGTAACACCTCGTAAAATCCCGTCCAATATAATAATGACATGTGTCATAAACTCTGATTGTGATTAAAGGTATCTTGAGGGACAAAAATTGATAACTAGTGCAAAGATGTTATTAGAAGGACCAAATGCGTCGTCATGCCAAACTTGTGCCTCTGTATAATGTCCGTAATCATCATTGAATAAATTATCAAGAACTAGAAGCCGTTTGCGCTTATAAATCAAAAATTACAAAAAAACATAGGGGTTAAAAGTGTCTACATGTTAATTCTACCTCTGAGAGACCTTTTTATAAATCCCAAAAGTTTTGTAGTACATTATTACACCCTCAAGAACATCTGATAAAAGTTTCATAAGGATCCAATTCAAAATTTGAGATAAATTAAAGTTTCCAAGAATAGGGGTTAAAAGTGTAAATATCACGATTCTTTGTCCGGATGCCTTTTTCAAAGTGTTCAAGACTTTCCAATGCATGGCCACACTCCCTAGCACACCCATGGCCTGTTTTCACTGACTTTGCATGTTGAAAATGTCGGAATGTCGAATAATAAAAGTGCAGGGACTGAACATGCAACAAACCAACAAAACTTGAAAATCGGTTCCCTCGCGTGGCGCGAGCCCTGTCGCGTGGCGCGACAGAGGCTGTTTTTCAGCAGAACTGGCAGATGCCTGTTTGCAGGTTCCACCGCCTTTGTAGCCTAGTTTCTCGATTCCAGGGGCTACTCCAATTGTTTTTAAGGCATAGGGACACCTGGAACTGATCAAAGAACACCTGTAGACTTGTGTGTAACAATCTTGTTGCATCCAAGACCCTATTTAAGAGCTTCAATCTTGCAACCTTGAACACTTGCATTTCAAAACCATCACAACTCAACTTCTGGAGTTTGCTGGAGCTCAAGGACATTTCCTAGAAGTCATTAGTCGTGCATAGGAGGACTATTGTAAGCTCCCTTAACCTTCCTTAATTAAGTTTTACTTAGTTAATTAGCTTAGAGTCAAACCGTCGTAATTAGAGTTTGACTTCGTAATTAATCATAATTTGTCCAGTCAAATTTCAAATTGAAAGTACCTATGAGTTGGTAATTATGTGGACAATAAACCCTTAAAAGGGCACCCTCTGATTCCCACTCTAAGTAGGTCAATTGTCGGGTCAAAGTTTATCTTAAAAAGTCAACAGAAAGCTTATTTTTAAATTAATGCATAATTAGCAATGTAGAACCCATGCAACCTGTTTTATCACTAATATAAGTCGGTAATTAATGTAAGAACATGTCTAAACATGTTCCACCTGACAATTTTTAGTATAGGCTCGGTTCGGAACCGAAAGTCGCATAATTTGACTTTTGCTTTGACTTTCAGTTCTGACCCGTTTGAGCATAGTTTAGAAATGCCTTAGAGCTTTATTTGGACCAGGTTTCATGTTAGTATAACCCTCTGTGATTATACAAACTTGGTTCAATAGTTATCCGATTCATATGCATGCTTCCGTTAAATGCTTAAATGTTGACTATTATGCCCATATGACCTTAAAACGTGATTTTTGAAAATGTAAAAGAATAGAAACCTTAATTACTGATTTATAAAGTTGTCCCTAAAATTTGACATCAGTTTGAGGTCTAGATTAGGAGTTATGCTCATTTGCGTAATTAGAAAGCTTTTTATTAATTAAACGGCGTAATTAGCATATAGCCTATCTAAACCCAATTTTTAATATCAAAATTTTTACCCACTGATAATATTTTGGGATTTTTTAAGATTTTTATTTAATTTTAGGCTGAACATAACATAGAGTTCTAAGCTTGATTCGGTAATTGCCGGTTTTGCCCTTTTGGCCTATAAAATGAGTTTTACAAATTATTTTGATATCAAACTTTTTTTACTGATATAATACGATAAATAAAACATTTTTAGCCTTTTGGAATAATAAAAATATCAGCTTTTCATATAAAACCCAGAAATCGCTTAAAACCGTCTTTTTACGCGTTTCAAACGCATAGTATGTACTAAAACTATTTTGAATATATAAGATTTGATACCTACTAATATTTTAAGTAAATTAATATACTTTAATAGTAAGAAAAGTTTTCAAACTCAGATTTCCAGTTTTGACCTTTTAAGCCTATGTGAAATTACCAAAATGCCCCTAAGGTGCATAGTTTGGTTTTAAATGATAAATTTCACATATATGTAATACCCTATTGTTATAATTATTAAATTAAGTATTTTTACTGATTATATCAGACCTGTAACTCAGATTATTATTTAAACTCTTTTATAACCTTTAAAATGACCAAAATGCCCTTGCGAGACATAGTTTGAGTTTAAATTCGTTTTGGGCATAATAGAAGATATCTTACTGATGTCACAACATATTTAATACATATTAACTTAGGAAACCTGTATATGACTCATATGGTTTCCCGTTATGCATCTTGCCCGTTCGGTTCGGTTTATGTAACTAGTTTGCATAAATTGACCGAAACGGGTCAAACCTTATCATTTTTGTCTCAAAATCCAGAATGTGTTTAGTTTACCCATATTAGACAAGTCTCCAAACTTGTCGGGTCTAAATCACATTCTATTCCGGTCTTCACTTAATCGTGCGTTTGAACCGTATCTTCTTTTAAAACTAACCAGTCTAAGTTTAGGCTTAATTAACGACCCGTTAGGAATCTAATAGGTTATTAAAAACCTTTGTTCCAGAATAGGAGACCCGGTAAAAGCTATCCGCACTTGCTAATGGTGATTATACTTTGCTCAGGTAAATACTTTTAACTTATTTTCCCTATAAGGGCTTGGGGTACGGTATATAAAATATCGCTTGGTCGGGCATTGAATTTTTAATTGTATGAAGTTTAAATTATTGAAATGTCCCGTTTAAATTGTTTTGTTTGCATAAAGCCTTTGGGGGGTTAATGACCATGTCCCGGATATCCTTGGCATCATTCTATGAAATGGCCACGACCTAAGCACGGGGTGTAGGCGTACACCCGACAGTGCATAAATAAATAATAAGGTATAAGCGCCAGTTTCGGGAATAACCCGCCGCGGGAGTATATCATGTGGTGTGTCTGTTAATCTTTAACCCAGTGTCAATCTGGGCTACTGAACGTTTAACAAACATGTAATTCTTTTACAAGTTTATATATATAAATAATTATCCCAAGTTATAAAATATTTTGTGCCTTGTGCATTCAAATCAATTTTTTTTAAACCTTTTCAAAATGAGTCAGTTAATTGTATTTACCAGTGTAAACTGACGTATTTTCCCAAAAAGGTTAAGTGCAAGTACTACGCGTAATAGGCTGGCCTCTCCTTAGCATCATTAAGAGTCTCGCAAGCTTGGATGCATTAAGTCTGTTGAACTATGTTTCCTGTTTATTTGATCCGCCCGTGGATCCGTTTCAACTATCTTGTGATACTTAATATTACAATTTTATTCGGTTGAAATAAATCTATCTTTTGCTTCCGTTGTGCATTTAAAATTGTGTTGTTTGACTATGATGATATCTACATCACGATACTCCCCACCGGGCCCACCGGTAATACATGGAAATATCGGGGTGTGACACAAAATATCATTTTTAACCAACTCGTCCTAACCCATCACCCCTGTTTTGGTCAAAAATTACCGAAGCAATTAAGTGATCAAATTAGTAAAGTAAGGTAGTGTGCTAGAAATGTACGTTGAAAATATGCTAGTTAAGTTGTTTGCAAAAAAATAGTTTCAGGATACGGCTCAGGATATAGAGCTATATCTATGATCAAACAATGAGCAAAAATGTAAAGGATGACACAGGATATACGAGGAAAGCCCTTGATCAATCTAGATCGCCGGCACAAAACCTCGGGAGCTGACAATCACAGCTGCCTTGTTCTTCTATTACTTCAAATTTCAGGATACAGTGCAGGATATGATGCGGATCAACTAGGTGTTACAATGTAATTCGAGTACAAGTGTTTTAGTGTAGTGATTGCTAGTAGCTAGAGAGTAAAGTGTGCGAAAGAGAGTGAGTGACTTAATCTGATCCGATCAATCTATTCATAGTTAAATGAAATCAACTAACTATCCTATTAAACCGGGATACTTTGAATATTCCTCAAGTGAACGTTGTAGTCCACTTCTTCCGGGTTCAACGTCTCTCATGTAACTGGTTTGCCCGAGTCTTAAGGAGAAGAGGTCCACTTGACCGTTAGGGGCCCGCACCTTCTAATCTGCACGTGGTTAAATCAATTAATACAAGGATATCATACCAGGATGTTACCAATATCCTGATCCGGTATCCTGATCACAAATAAATAATCAAAAGCAGAATATTAGTCAGGATATATGTTCAGAAAATGGCCCATAACAATTGTCCCCAAAATATACCTGTTGGAATTCTAAATTCAAACAGATATATTTTAAACTTTATCGCTTGGATCGAGGCAATCAAGGCGTTATTTACTCTTTACCCCCTATCATTCAGCCTATAATTAGCCGAAATACTTTGCATTATGATCATTACTCCTCAAGCGAATCTTAGGTATTTCTCTCATCTTCTCTGTTTTTCTTTTCTTTGGATTTCCTGTTTCTCGGTCGATACCCTTTATGGCATCTCGAACAAGATCCCGGTTGAACGAACCAATCGCAACCCTCACGAGTCAAAACCTTATACGAGAACCACAAAACGAGATCTGCTCTTTCAACAATGCTGATATCGCCGCTTTGAAGGATTCTGGTGCCTTTCCTGCCGGAGTGGTCATTCGCCCTTTTGATCGGGAAGTCCGACCAGATGCGTTGTCAAACGAATGGGTCTGCTTCCTTGCCTATCCCTTTTCTTTGGGACTCCGGTATCCATTTCCACCCTTTATCTCTCGTTTCTTTGAGCTTACCGACCTCAGTTATGCCCATGGTATGGCGAGTTTTGATGGTGTTAAACCAAATTAAGTCTCCTCATTGCCCTGACCTATGCATTGAAGACCTTCCCATAGCATACCGACTGAGATCCCATGGCAACAGCCGCTTCCTTTTGTTCTCCACTTCCAAGAACCCTTTAGTCCTTAAGGCCACCAAGAATGAAGATCAGTGGCAACGAAAATTCTTTTTCGTAAAAAGAGACTCTATTAACAAGGGTTTTGATATGCCGGTTAGATGGTTAACCAAGGGTAGGATCTACGGTTTTAGGAATATCCCCAAATGTATCCTTAAACTACATCCTAGGCTGATATCCTGATATTTTGTGCAGCGAATTTCAGAGATCTAGCACCCCAAGCGCGGAATCAGAGCCCAGGATCAAAGAGATCTACCGACTTCCTGCTAGTGAAAGAACCTTCTCCCTGTCTCTCACAAACTCAAGTCAAAAATCAAGCTCAGAGATGTCTGGTAAGCACACGATTATAATGATTATAAAGTATAAGTGTTATAAACTAAATATTTCTTCCCTCGTTCAGTGCCGGTTATCAACCTTGAAGGCTTCCAACTCGACGAGTTGGACAGTTACTCTAGCCTCGCACCTGTCAAGCAAGAATCTAATCCGAAGTCGTCTGTCACACCAAATCCTACCAGTTCGAAGACTACTACCGCTCCCAAAGCTCCTCCAGCATCCAGGACCTGGGCCTCTAGCTCTCGGAAGAGAAAGGAAGCAGAGCCTCCCGTTACACCCCATGTATTCCCATTTGAGAACCATGGGTTCACGGAATCCAGCAAATTCATGACCGGCTTCCTTAACCAGGTTAGTATCCTAAACCATATCCTGCAACATATGCTGGTTATTGAAGTTAATTAAAGTCAATACCTGTTCCTTTATTTTGTAGGGTCTCGAACGCCTGGTGTTCCTCTATGAAGACGCATGTGGCCTGAACACCATGTTAGAGAACAAGCTGAAGAAGGCTGAAGCTACTATTGCGGACCAAGCAGCGATCGCTACTGCTAAATCAGAGCATTACGAGGCTAAATACAAGGCAATGGTCCAAGAGCACCAGGCTGCCATCCAGAAGGTCACTCACGAGGCTCAAGCCAAGTCCGATGCAGCCCAAGTTCAACATGAGCAGGACATGGCTCCATACCAAGAAAGCCTCAAGAATTTTGTTATCATCTCTCTTCTCCAGGCCAGACTGAAGATGGCTTACGAAGATATGGCTTTGGTTGTTGAATGCCCTTCATGGAATGTTAAGGCCAGGGAGATGAAACTGAAAGATCTTGGTGGTAATCCCGTGGAGCCCCCTTCAAAGCCTGTTGCAGAGGAGCCCACTAAGGCGACCGAGAAGGTAGATGATGCCGGTGCTTCAAAGGATGCTGGTGGCGATGCTGGAGGTGATGCTGGAGGAAATGCTACTGATGAGGTTATGATGGAATAAGGAGCTGCTCCTTAAAGGCAGCGAAGTGGGCGATGATGGATATACGTGCCAAGGCCGGAGCCCACTTTTTTAAATTCCATGGTTGTGGTCTGTTTAAGCAATTTACTTTTCCTGAACTAGAACAATATAATGACCAAAGGTGGATGGGTCCTGGGTTTCAGGATGAAGCCCTTGGTCATTAGTTAGTATAAGTTGTTTTGAACGATGCAACGGTTTAGGCAGATGGGTCTCATTTTGAGATGAAACCTTCAACCGCTGCGTAAATATGGTAAAAACTAATCGTGCTTTTGGCGGATGGGCCTAGGTTTGAGGTGAAACCAAAAGCACAACTTTTGACATGTTAATAATATAACCACCTTTTGACTTACTTGTTGTTGCCTTTTATTTTTTTGTCATCCATTACTCAGTTTAAATTTTAGCTTTGCAAAATTTGTGCAATTATTCTTTGAAAATATCCTGATCAATATACTCAGTGGTATCCTACGAAGACCTTCGTCAAATAGGACTTCCCAAAATCCAAACAACTTAGACAAAGTTTCCAAAGAATAAAAGATAGTTTATCTTTTTTTTTTAAATCCGTTTTCATAACACTTGTTTGATCAGAATACTCATTTTCAACCCAAGTGTTATTTCTTAAATATTCTAATCAAATATCCTGAAATATATCCCGAAAACACACCTTGAGAACATATCCTAAAGATATATCCTCTCCAGGATATACAGTTTCAACAATTTATGTCAGGTTCACAAAGGAAAGATCATACCAGGAATAGAATGTAACCCTAGCATCGAACTTCAATCCTTTTGCAACTTCTTCCACTAAGATGTCCCAGTCTGAGATACTTAGTACTTTGAGTTTGATTCTTCGAGCCTTACACAATCTCCTTGGGAGGAATATCCCCTGTGCATAAAGTCTTCAAACACTTAGAAAATTTTTGAATTCAAGTTCTAACTGTTTGGACAGTTCTTGTGTTACTGGGGTAAAACCCAAAAACATACTGGAGATAAATCCTTAGTATCTTGGGGAAAATCCCATATTTCCATGCGCTACAGGCGGGAGTGTATAAACTCCAAGACTTAGAAAGGTGATAACCTTCAAACCTTAGAGAGTATGAAAATACCCTTTCGTGAGAGAGGGTGATCAATCCTCATATACCTTGAGAATCCAGGATATAGCCAATAGTGACGAAATTGTCAGCTACTTTTACATGAACTGGTCCCGCCACCTTGAACTATCCCTGGATAACTTGCGCTCCGGGCGGGGTGTTTAAACCTGTGAAGGGATCAGGATCCCTTAAACGTGAGAGAGGGGGCCAATCCTCTAATATTTTGAGGTATCCTGAATGTATATCCTGGAGCTATATCCCGAAGCATATACTGCAAAATAACTGTAAGCTAAGGTTGGTGTTAGCCTGCCTAACACCCCTCTGATGCTTAAGTCAGTAATGGGTTCAAATAAATAATATTAAAACTTAATAAAAGGGATAGAATCCATACCATCCTGAGTTAGAATTTAAATTCCAAACTCACTTGAAATAGAGCTTTAGATGTATAGCATTCCAGGATCTTGGTAGCTTATCCCCCTCCATATTCTTGAATCGGTATGCCCCTTTTCCTGATTCTGATTCAATCTCATAGGGTCCTTCCCATTTTGGAACCAACTTTCCATCAGCGGGATTAGTAGTATACTGAAAAGCCTTCCTCAATACCCAATCTCCAACCTGAAACCTTCTGGTCCTTATATTCTTGTTATATGCTTTAGATATCCTCTGTTGATATGCCGCCATTCTTAGCCTTGCTGCGTCTCTTGTTTCATCAACAATATCCAATTCCTGGCATAGGATTTCAGGATTCTGCTCAGGATCCCGGAGGTTGGATCCCACTGTAGGTATTACCATTTCTGTCGGGATCACCGCTTCTGCTCCAAATACCAAGGAAAACGGGGTTTGACCAGTTGCACATTTCACCGTCGTCCTATCAGCCCACAAAACAAAGGGTAGTTCTTCTGCCCATCTTCCTTTTTAGCCCCTAGTCTCTTTTTCAGGTTGTTGACAATTATCTTGTTTGAGGATTCTGCTTGTCCATTTGCTTGAGGATGTACCGGTGTGGATGTAATCATTTTGATTCCCCAACTCTTGCAAAATGTCAGTAGTCCTCTTACTTGTTATGGGTGAAATTCTGAGCCCATATCCTGAGAAGTATCTTGGGTTATATCTTGGTTATATGATATCTGTTCACATCCGGGATGCTGATTCAGGATATTGGTAACATCCTGAATGGTATCCTCAGGATCACTAACGGATTATGTGCAGGTACGCGGGTTAGAAGCTAGTAACGTTCACAAGGACTCATTCCGCGGAAGACTCGGTCCAAGTCGTTCAAATAAAGACGTTGAAGCCGCATTACTCGGTTTACAACGTTAAGAATGGAATATTCGGAGCATCCCATATTTATAGGAATTTTCGTTTGTAATTCGTTACTATAAATAGGTAGGTATATCAGATCGAATAGGACATCACATCAACACTCACTACACTCTTACATTTGTTCTCTAGCAATTTTCACTTTCGCACAAAAGCGTTGTAACACTTAGCGATCTGGTCAATATCCTGCATTGTATCTTGACGTTTAAAGCAATAAGAAGAACAAGGCAGCTGCGATTGTCAGCTCCCGAGGTTTTATGCCGGTGATCTAGATTGATCAAGGGCTTTCCTCGTATATCTAGTGTCACCCCCTTTACTTTTTGCTCATTGTTTGATCGTAGATACAGCTCAATATCCTGAGCCGTATCCTGAATACTGTTTTTCCAAACAACTTAACCAGCATATTTTCAACACACTTTTTAGCACACTACCTCACTTAACTAATTTGATCACTTAATTGCTTCGGTAATTTTTGACCAAAACAATTTGGCGCCCACCGTGGGGCAAGTGGTGCTCTCTTTACTAAAAATCTTTGTGAAATT